>JAKELH010000341.1:0-81442 GCA_021525015.1 Lactarius pseudohatsudake | reverse complement strand
GAGCCGCATTCACCGCGATGCTGAAGGAGCAGTGTACGGGCAGCCCGAGCTCGAGCTGAGGGAGTGGTATCCAGCTGAGCATCCCGATCTCCTCACCGCCCGCGATTCTGACACGACCACCGAAACCCCCTATGCATGCGACTCTCTGGGTCGCCCTCTCTACCGCGGGGACGTCCGCCTCGACGCGCCCCCACTTCATCCGACCATACGTCTGCAGCGCCGCCTCGGCCGCGCGGACAAGCCCCCCACGGGCTACAAAGCCAACAAAGCGGACGACTTCGTCCATTATCTCATCACTGACGCCCAGGGGATTACGCACCAAGCCGCCTACGTACAGGTGGTGATGGCGGCCGACCCCCGCGTTATCGCCCTTGTCGACGACAGCGACAAGGTCTACTCGAAGCCGCTGTACGCGGAGCCCATGGTCCGAGAGCGCGGCAAGCCCCATTATGCGCCCGAAGACCTGGTCATGTTCGCGGTAGGACACGCGAACCGGCATCGGGTGGACAAGGCGGTGAACGAGTTGCGGGACGTGTCGGCCAAAGCTGAGTTGCACAGGTTCCGGTCGTACACGCAGGAGGCTGAACGCGTCGAGCAGCGCCTCCACCACCTCGCCTTCGCCCTCGGTGAGATCAAAGGGGAGCTCGCGGGCAGCAAGTTCCGCCTCGAGATGGCGGACCTCGTCACCCGCATCGAAGAGAAGCAGCAGGGATGGATGGGAAGTGTAGGACCGATTCGGCGCCGTGGGCGTCGCGGCTGAAAAGGGGGTGATGTAACGGTTCTCGTCGTGGACACTTACGAATACGGTTGTGACCCCCTCGTAAGCAGTAATCGCGTCACGGACTTATTGTATCGGTCATCGAGTATCACATGTAGGATACCATGACTCATTCCTAGGATCCGCGTAGTAGGGTTCGAGCTACTTACGCGACTCGTCTCGGGGTTCATAGGGGAGCTTTAAAGCTGTCCCCTTCATGTATAAGTAGAAGCACGCAAAGACCAAGATACGCCATCTTGGTCTTCTTGAAAAGTCATCATTCCGCCTCTCTTCGTCTGCTGTCTTCAGCTCCTCCTCTTGCCCAGTCTCTTCGTGCGCTTGCCTCTAGTAGAGGAAGTCGCTGCTCGTCCGTTGCGCCTAGTGGATCGTGCCCTAGTGCCTGTCATAACCACGTGTCTGACTCGACCGTGTGCTATCATCGCGTGACTATACGAGTCACGGTATTCGCTAAGTCGTTCTACGCCTTTACGAAGTCCAAGTCGGACTAAACGCCAGTGACGGCGTTACACCTTCGCATGACTTGTGACTTTGTATACTGGTTTGCCTAGATCAGGGGCGTGTCTCTCTACAGTTGTTAAGGGTGCGAGCGAGTGCAAGACTCTCGGGAACGCGGGAAACGAGGGGGACTAGAGGGCTGCAGAAGTGATGTGAGTGTGGTAGAAAATGTTAATTTATATCACTGGGTGTTGAGAGGGTAGTCGGTCTAACCGGCTAAGTCCGAGATCCGGACGTTTCCGATCACGTGCAATAGCTTACACAGAATGTGTTATGTACTCGTCGGCCCTATCATATAGGGGTAGAGCTTCCTCACTGAGAACGCTCACCCCCTTGCTCATCCCATCCGGGGTTTTCCCATAAAATATATTTCTATAGGTTATGGGCCCTGGCCCCATAGCTTAAAACCTCAGGCCAGGACACTCTACAGCTTAAAATATACATATCCTATTTCCTGCGCGAAAACGACATCTACCCCTGAACTATGCCTCCTTATCGATTCCCAAGTGAAGAAGGCGACTATTCGTCTGAGGAAGAAGAACTGTACCTTACTGTGGCTAGGCCCCCTGATTCCCAAGTGACCCACGTGATAGTGCCACTGACCGACGACAACTGGACGGATTGGCATCTAAGGATGTGGAGGATGCTCCGCACCTGTCACGTACTCGCGTACGTCGACAACACGCTTCCTCGTCCAGCTGGCCCTCGGAATGCGGCGGTCTGGGACGACAATGACAGCTACGCTCAGACTTTAATCACGAATAACATAATGGAGCCACAGATGGTCCATACGCATCGTTGCGAAACAGCGTTGCAGATTTGGGAGAATCTTGAGGCCATGCACCAGACAAAAGGTTTAAACACTTATTTCAATATTCTCCTCACCATGAACCGCACCACTTCCGATGAGACCACTAATGTTGTAGACCTACTTAATCAGCTCAAAAGCCAATGGGAACGCCTCATCCAGGTGTGCGCAGGGCGCATGCCGTACAACGATGAACACTTCAAAATCCTCATCGCACAAACGCTCCCACGTTCGTGGGATACGTTTACGTTTCAATACGTAGGTGGGGAGTTTGGAGAGGTTGAGACGGACCCGAAGAAGCTGGTGAGCTCGCAGAAATTTATTGGTATCATCAAGGAGGAATACGCGCGGCGGCAAACGCGTCTCGCGACCACCGACAGCGTTAACCAAGTCAGCGGGGGCAAGACTGCTCTTACTCAGCGCATAGGAGATTCTCGCGACAGTCGGACTGGAAGTTCCAAGGGAGCATCCAGCCGACGCGGGAAAAGGAAGAAGAAACACTGCACAAACTGTGATATAGATAACCACAACACCACAAATTGCCGTTACTTGGGGAAACCCAAGTGTGCGCTATGCGGGAAGTTCTCCCATGCACAAGAGAGCTGTTGGAAGAAGAGGAAAACAGGCGACGGCGAAGGCGATGGCAAAACCAAAATAGAGACAGTGAATTCCGTGGCTTATGCGGGACAAGTCGCGCTTGCAGTTACGGAGCAGGAGGGCGTATCAGAGTATATTGGCGAGTACGAAAACTTCGAAAGCTACGACCCTAGTGATGTTACAGCAATCGATGAACGCCTTATCTGGTACGACTGGCTTGCCGACAGCACGACAACTTCCCATGTCGCGAATGACCGTGCTGCGTTCGTGAAATATGAACCGCTTGAGGATGCTAATGTCGTAGGCGTCGGCGGCACCAAAGTCCCTATAAAAGGGCGTGGATCAGTCGATCTCGACTCGCGAGTAAACGGTAAAACTTACCTTTTGCGACTTGAGAATGTCCTACATATCCCGTCCAACAAAAACAATCTACTATCCTTGGGACGTTGGGATCGTACCGGCGGCACCGGCGCATTCAATCACGGAGAACTCACTCTCACCACCAAAGGTGGTACGCCGATCGCTACCGGGCGTTTAGCAGGCAATAACCTGTATAAGATGGACGTTAACGTTACCGTCCACCTGGAAACACAGTCGAACGCCAATACTTCCGCTACTTTCACAGCTTCCGAATCACTCCCGAGCTGGGAAACCTGGCACCGGAGATTCGGCCATGTTAGTTACACCGGGTTACAGAGACTCTTGGACGACGAACTTGTTGAAGGCTTCCGCGTGGACGCGCAGACGCCTAAACCCGATTGCATCGCGTGTACCGAAGCAAAGCTAGCGGAAGAAGCCTACAATGAGAAATCAGTTCGAGAGACTGCGCCTGGCGAACTTACCCACATGGACTTATGGGGGAAATATGACAAGGCTTCCATCAACGGAAACCAGTATTTTCTTCTCTTCGTCGACGATGTGTCGCGATACATGACTGTACGCTTCCTGAAAGGGAAGGATCAAGCGGCTCAAGGAGTTAAAGACTACCTGACGTACCTCGGGGCCAATGGGAAACCCCCGCGTGCGACTCGCACGGACAGGGGAAAAGAGTTTATCAACGAGCCCTTGAGGACGTGGTGCCGTGAACGTGGTATAGATAATCAAATGACCGCACCCTACTCACCTGCCCAAAACGGCATAGCCGAACGCGCAAACCGCACGCTGGTAGAGCTCGCCCGTGCGATGTTACGCGGACAAGAGATGCCCGAATTCTTGTGGGAGTATGCTGTCTCCCATGCAGCGTACATCCGAAATCGTTCCTATACGAGAGCCCTTGAGGGGGCAACTCCATATCAGGTTTGGTTCGGAAAGAGACCAATCGTCACTCACCTCAGAGAATTCGGTGCACCAGTATGGGTGCTCCTACAAGGGCAAGCCACGCAGCGAAAGATGTTACCAAAGTCGCAGCGAAAAGCCTATGTAGGATATGAAGGAGGGCCACAGGCCGTTCAGTACTATAACGCGGAAACGCGTAAAGTACTCACTTCTCGTAACTACCGTTTTCTCGAGTTGACCCATGAAGCCTCTCCTCCAGAGCCGATCGAACTGATCGCGCCGGACGCACAGCGTGAAGGGGAGCCGGGAAGACTTGAAGAACGAGACACCCTGTCCACCGGTGGCGTAACGGACGCACAGCCTACAGTTCCTGGGCAGAACATGGGCAGTGGAGCTAAGAGAAAGAGAGACAAAGAAGACTTACTAAATGAACCTCGCAAAACTCGTGGTATACACGCAGACTACCGAAAACTAGATGATCCATTCTCAGACACTGATGAGGAGGACACGGTGAATGCTGCGCAAGGGATCGTGACACTCGGTGATCCGAAGAGCCTCAAGGAGGCGAAGGAGTCACACGAGTGGCCCGAATGGGAGCGCGCGGTGCAAGCTGAGCTAAGTCAGCTTAGCCAAATGGGTACATGGATACTCACAGACGCACCTGCGGAGTCCATCCCGATCGCGAACAAGTGGGTGTTCGCAAGGAAGTACGGCAAGGCCGGAAACCTGCTCAAATATAAGGCCCGTTTAGTAGCCAAAGGGTGTGCGCAGAGACCGGGATACGACTACACTGAGACGTACTCCCCGGTAGTAAGACTCGAAACTCTTCGAGCTATCCTCGCGCTGACAGCAATGGAGGACCTACACAACCAACAGATGGATGTGAAGGGGGCATACCTAAACGGCGTCCTAAAAGAAAAGGTCTACATGCGTCAGCCTGAAGGTTACAAAGACGGTACTGACCGAGTTTGCCTACTCGTGAAGACCCTATATGGACTTAAACAGTCCGGGCGCGAGTGGAATCTAGAACTCGATGACAAGTTAACGAAGCATGGATTTACCTCGTTGAATGCAGATTCGTGTGCGTATGTCCGAAGGGGAGTCGATCTGCAAATCATTACCGTTTGGGTCGACGACCTTATGCTCTTCGCGTCATCAGAAGGAGCGATGGAGAGTATAAAAGAGGACTTACGTTCAGAGTGGGAAGTTACGGATATGGGCGAACCGACAAAGATCGTCGGTATCGAAGTGACCCGCGATGCGACGTCGATCAAAATCACACAGCAGAAATATATTGAAGCCATCCTAGTGAAGGAGGGCATGGAACGTGCTAACTTCGTCGCAACGCCACTAGATCCTAACATACCACTCACTGCTAATCCCGATGGGAACGAGGGGAGCCGGAGCAATTCCTATGCGCGGTTGCTCGGCGAACTTCAGTTCCTCGCGAATGCCACAAGACCTGACATAGCCTATGCCGTGAACCGATTAGCTTCATATACGGCGAATCCAAGTATGGAACATACCACTGCTCTGAAGAGAGTACTACGATATCTTGCGGGTACGAAGACGTTGGGAATCACTTATTCCAAGGGGAGGAATGAGATTACAAACTCAAACCTCTTCTACGGTTTTTCCGACGCCGCGTGGGCAAACACCGACGATTACAAATCGGTTGCAGGATATGTATTCTTGATGGGTGGCGGAGCGATTACCTGGATGTCGAAGAAGCAGTCAGTTACAGCGCAATCGTCCACCGAAGCCGAGTACATCGCCCTATCAGAGGCGGGACGGCGGACGCGAGGCCGCGTGGTTGAGAAACCTGTACGAGGAGCTCGGTTATGGTCAGTGTCACGATTCGGCTTGTGGACGCTTACTATACGGTGATGACCTCCTTAGTAAGTAGTAATCGGTCATGGACTTACGCATCAGTCAGCCGTAGTATCACATGTTTGTGGTGGTACTATGACTCATTCCTAGTAGTAGCGGTAGTAGGGTTCGAGCTACTTACGCTACTAGTCATTCGGATTCGGGAGGAGCTTTAAAGCTACCTCATAACTGTATAAGTAGTACGACGCAAAGACCAGAAGACCTCATTCTGGTCTTCTTCAATCGCCATCACGCATCCTCTCCTTGTGATCCTCCTGAGTGTCTGCTATCTCATTCGCTTGTCTCTGGTAGAGCAAGTCGACCTTCACGTACGCCTAGTGGAATACGCCCTAGTGCTTCTTACGATCACGTGCACCCGGAGGCCGTGTATTCGTGTCACGTGACCATTGAGCCACGAGAAATCGCTAAGTCATCGAAACGCCCTTTCGCTGTCCAAGTCGGACTCACGCCAGTGGCGGCGTTACATTAAGACCAGAATCCCTTCATTGTGGCGTTCACGACTCGAGACCGTTGGACCAACTTTCGCACATACTCCTCCGAACGAAGAGGAGATCGCAACGTACCAGTACAATTCCTAGGAGCAGCACGGTGGAGAGAATACCGCGGGGACACCGGATACTTCGTTGACTTTGCGGCGGGACCTACCCGATACCGACCAGTTGAGTTCAATTTCGAAAACATTTGCTGGGTAGAGATTACGTGGAACCCAATCGACAACAGGTGGGACGCGGTACGACCAGCAGGAAGAAACTTTAACTGCGACATCGACGCAAGAGGACTACCCAACCGAGAACAGTGGGGACAGATCGACAGACGACCAGAAGAGGAACCAAGCACCTCGGAACCACGCACACCCGCACCCTCCGAAACAAGCGGGGAAGACGACCAAACCGAGGACGACGACGAGGAACCAGAAGTAGCAGCAGTAACCCAAACAGCTGAGTTACTACACATAACCGAGCCGGAAGTTATCCACATACGCTCTCCAGCTGCAGCCGCAATGGCCACGATCACACAAGAGGAAACCCTCATCGATGAGGAAGTTAGGCGCATTCGGGAAGAAGCCAACGCAGCCCTTCTCCCCATTCACCCAGGAACAGGACATCGGATGGACGCCGACGAAGCCGCGATATTCCGCGCAGTAGGACCCGATCATCCCGATCCACCCCCAGGTCGAGGAAGCCCCCCTCCACCACGAAGACCCGGAGGAAACTTCGGAGGTGGACCACCGCGAGGAGGGCCACCAGGTGGAGGATTCCCAGGACCACCAGGAGGAGGTGGAATTGGAGGGGCAGGCGCAGGGATGCAACCCGGCGAAGACAAACTGACGGGTGAAAAACCCACGGTGTTTACAGGGGATAGAACCGACTACGAAGTGTTCCTCACTCAATGGCACCTCTACTGGGCACTTAACGGAGATGCCCCTGTCCTGCGAAATGTATATCGCAGATGCCTCATGTTCCTAGGATACGTGAAGGGACCCGCAGTCAGCAATTGGACGCTCGGCTTCCTCACATGGCTCAATAACGAGGTCAGGACAGGGAGAGACCGGTACGATGAATACCTTTGGGATACCTTAACCGCGGGTTTCTCAGACCGATTCTCCAACGTTTTGGAGCAAGAACAAGCCCAAGCCGCTTTAGCCAAAGGCTTCAAAATGATCGGAGACGATATTGACACGTACGTCACCAACTTCGAACAGCTAGCACGGAAGGCTGATTACCGCCTTAACGACCGACAAACGATCGATCGATTCACGGCGGGACTTCCACCCGCACTCTTTACCAAGGTCTACGAACTAGACGGCCCAAGCACGTTCAACGAATGGAAAGACGCCACGCTGAAGCGTCAAAAGCAGTACATCCACCTCAGGGCCAGACTGCATTTAGCCAAGTCGACGCCTCCCGCACGTTCCAACCCCCCTCGGCATTACGGGGCTCCATGGAATCCCCCGCGAAATCCGCCACCAAGATACGACCCAAACGCCATGGACACCTCCGCTGACCGCTCCCGAGCGCGGTTAGCCAACGCCGAAGAAGTCCTGGGAAGGGACAATAGGTCGTACCAAAGAGGGGGAGGAAACAGAAGCAGAGGAGGAGGACAAAAGCGTGACATGCGGGAAGTCATTTGCTATAACTGCAATAACCCGGGTCACTTCTCACGAGACTGTACGAGACCCAGGAAGCAAACACAACAATACCGACCCCCAATGAGCCAAAGTCGCAGCGCGGAAACCGACTATTACAGTCAAGAACCATCAACCGCCCGCGCGGCAAGCACCTCGACACCCCAGGACGCAGCCAAAAGCTGGCTCGAAGGAGTGAGGGGAGCCACGGATGAAGTAAAAGACCTCATATTCCAGGACTTATGGAATCAGGAGGGTTTTCGGGACGCCTAAACCCATCGGCCTGGGTGAGGGCAATCAATTGTAACTCTGTAATCATGACTCGCTTCCGTTCGCTTCGAATTCCAGTCTTGATTCGCACAAGTTACTCCATGGCCGACATAAAAGGGCTCGTAGATTCGGGTGCCACCGACAACTTTATAAGACCTGCGTTCGCGAAACGCATGGGGCTGGGATTACAACTCCTAGATCGCCCAAAGAAAATATGGAATATTGATAACACAGAGAACAAAGCTGGGTCGATCACTCATTTCATCGACCTCGAAATAGAAACCAAAGGAATTGACAGGATCATGAGGTTTCTCGTCACCGACATCGGCGACGAAGATTTGGTGCTCGGGTACCCTTGGCTAGCCGCCTATGAACCAATGATCAGTTGGAAGCACGCTACAATCCACGAAGAAAACCTGCCAATAATCATCCGATCTGTTCATCCTTCGGAGAGGCACACCACGCTCGCCACCACCATGACCGAAGACGAGGTCAATGAAGCTGTTTTGGAGTTAGAAGAGGCGTGCCAGATACGAACCACGGCAACCGAGCTAACCATCGCCGCTCGAAACGACCAAAAAGCGGCCGACATCCCTGAGCCATACCGACGCTTTGCCAAAATCTTCAACGAAGAAGCATCGCACCGATTCCCGCCTTCAAGGCCATGGGACCACGCAATCGACTTCAAACCGGGCACACCTGCTAGCATCGACTGCAAGGTATACCCCATGTCACAAGAAGAAGACGGCCAACTCAAAACGTGGCTTGACGAACAACTCAAGATGGGTTACATCAGACCATCGAAATCACCCTACGCGTCCTCATTCTTCTTCATTAAAAAGAAAGATGGCAAACTCCGCCCCGTCCAAGACTATCGAAAAATCAACGCTTGCACCATCCGCAATCAATACCCCCTACCCCTCATGGGCGAACTCATCAACGACTTAGGCAACGGCCACATATACACTAAGCTTGACGTCCGCTGGGGCTATAACAACATACGTGTCAAAGAAGGCGATGAACCGAAAGCCGCGTTCAAAACAAAATACGGCCTCTACGAACCACTGGTGATGTACTTCGGACTGACCAACTCACCAGCGACCTTTCAAGCGATGATGGACTATATTCTCGCCCCTATCATTGCCAAACACGTACTACTAGGCACCATTATCCGAGTTTACATGGACGACATCGGCATAGCTACCCACGAAAACTCGGGCATGCAAGCACACATCAATGCGGTATGCAACGTCCTCCAAGTCGCACTGGACCACGACTTATACTTCAAACCGGAGAAATGTCTCTTCCACCAACCGCGGATGGATTACCTGGGGGTCATCCTTGAAAAGGGGGTGACACGCATGGACCCAGTAAAAGTTTCGGGCATTCGCGACTGGCCCCGACCTACGAAGGTACGCGACGTACGCTCCTTTTTGGGCTTCTGCAACTTTTACCGCCTCTTCATCCGCGGCTTTGCAACACACGCCCGAGCATTAAACCGACTCACTCGCAAAGACACAGAGTGGTCTTGGGGCACTGACGAAGAACAAGCGTTCCAGACACTCAAAGACCTGGTAACTTCTGAACCGGTGCTAGCACACCCCACACTCACCGACCAATTCGAGTTGGAAGTCGACGCATCAGGATACGCGGTGGGAGCTGTACTACTGCAAAAGAAACCTGACGGTAAAAGACACCCAATAGGATACTACTCAGCCACGCTCAACGAAGCCGAACGCAACTATGACATATACGACCTCGAACTACTGGCCATCGTGAAAGCCCTAAGGCACTGGCGACCCTACCTAGCCGGCTCACCTCATAAGATCAAGATCTTCTCCGATCACCTCAACCTCACGCACTGGAAATCACCCCAGAAAATAAGCCGTAGAGTCGCAAGGGAAGTACTTGAACTAATGGAATACGACTTCGAGATTCATCATATAAAGGGGACGAACAACGGAAGAGCAGACGCACTATCCAGGAGACCCGACTACAACCAAGGAGACCGGGACAACGAGGGAGTAGTGGTCCTACCGGGAAAAGTCTTCGCCGCACGACGAATCCGAGCGCAACAAGCAGTCACTCAAACCAAGGAGAATCACCAACAAAACGAAGATCAGATCAAGCCTTGGGTGGACGCTCACAAACTTAAGAAGGTCAACGACGTCTGGTACAGGCAAGGAGCCAGGGTCATTACTGGCGGACCTGACGACATACGCACCATCATCCGAAATCATCACGACCCCCTTATGTATGGACATCCAGGCATCAAACGCACGGCGCGCATTATCGAACGACATTACTGGTGGCCTCACATGTTGAAACACGTGACCGACTACGTCCAAGGATGCGCGGAATGCCAACGCCACAAAGTTAACAACCGACCCACAAAGGCCGCCTTAGTGCCCATCACGCCGATTCCCGACGCTAAGCCATTTGAAGTCATAGCTCTCGACTTCATCACTAAATTACCGATTTCTCAGGGTTATGACTCCATCCTCACCGTGACGGATCACGACTGTACCAAGGCAGTCCATATTCATCCCATGCGTCGAGGAAATCACAGCAGAAGGAACCGCAGCCCTATACGTCACCCACGTGTTCAGGAGATTTGGATTACCGACCAAGATTATCAGCGATCGCGACCCCCGATTTGCGTCCAAGTTCACTCGAGAATTATGCCGTATCCTGGGAATCCATCAGAACATATCGACCGCGTATCATCCACGCACGGACGGACAATCCGAACGAACCAATCAGTGGCTGGAACAATATCTAAGGTTCTGGACGAACGAACGGCAAGACAACTGGGCGCATTTCCTCCCAATGGCTGAATTCGCGCACAACAGTTGGCCACATGAAGCAACAAAGACATCCCCATTCGCACTCATGATGGGATATGATCCGCGGGCTGATTGGATCGATAAGCCTTCTCCTATCCCTCACGTACTCACACGATTGCAACAATTCCGAGAAGCACGGAAGAACGCCCAGGACTTGATCAAAAGAGCCCAGACGCTCTGGATCAAACACAAGGCAACGCCACGATATCAAGAAGGGGATCAAGTCTGGCTGGAAGGACGGCATCTCCGCACCAATCAACCCACTGCCAAGCTTGCCGCACGCCGACACGGACCTTTCCGCGTAATCCAGGTACTATCACCCGTCAACTATAGGCTCGAGCTTCCCACGCAGTGGAGTATTCACCCCGTGTTTCACATCGATTTACTCACACCTTATCGCGAGACGCCCATGCATGGGAAAAACTTCCCACATCCACCCCCGGATCTCGTAGATGGAGAAGAAGAATACGAAATCGAGCGAATTCTAGACTCTCGACGATTCGGCAGGAACAAAAGGCTCCAATACCTCGTGCAATGGAAGGGATATTCCGACTCGGAGAACCAGTGGGTCAACAAGGATGACATATTCGCGGACAAAGCCATAGCGGAGTTTGAAAGGGGTCGAGTCAGAAGGGTTATAAGCGAAGGCAACGACGCTAAGTCTTCCCCATCTCCTCACACTGGATTCCTCACTCCTCACTCAACAATGTCTCTTCCCACTGCCACCATTGCCTCCTCTCTCACTGCCCACGGAGTCGACAACCTCTCCCACCAAGAGCTCGCAACGGCTCTCATCAACGTCGCCGCCATCGAAGACGTCGACAACCCAGAGGCACCCACCGAGTACTGGTTGTTCGACGACGAGGGACGACGCCTTTCCACCGCCCCGTTCTCCCTCAAAGAAGTCCAACAGCTTCAAGCAGCTGTCGGAGGCGATGACGACGCCTCGCTCAGCCCGCTCCCTGTACGTATCGAGGTTCGGGCCGAAGAAAGAGAAGACGGAGCCAACCCTTCAATGGGAAGCTTGGATGGCCGGCTGCAACTGGCGATACGAGGCCGCCAAGTGGCGCGATCACCAACTCACGATAGCAGCAACAAGGAGAACACGGATCCTCGTCAGGCGCCGGTGGTTCACCGAGATGCTGAAGAGGCAGTGTACGCCGCCGTCGAAGGAGCTCTAAGGGAGTACTACCCAGCTGAGCAACCATTCATCATCACCGCCACCGACTCTGACAACCCCCGCGAGACCCCATTCGCGTGCGACACGACGGGACGCCCCCTCTATCGGGGAGACGTGCGCGTCGACGTTGAAGACGCCCCGCACCCCGCCGTCCGCCTGAGGTTCCTGAACGGCGGCAACGGAGGCCAACCACCACGCGGATACAAGCACAACCGGGGTGAAGACTTCGTCCACTATCCCATCACCGACGCGCAGGGAGTCACGCGCCAGGCCACGTTCGTCCAGGTCATCCTGGGACCCGATCCGCAAGTACTGGCCCTCTTAGCGGATAGCGAGAAGGTCTACACCAGACCGCTGTACGCCGACCCGCAGGTACGAGAGGCGGGTAAGCCCCACTACGCCCCAGAAGACATGTACGCCTTCGTTGGCGGACACAGCAACCAGCACCGAGTCGACCGCGCAGTCAACGAGCTCAAGGACGCAAGTCTGAAGGCCGAGCTGACCCGCTACCGCGCTTACAAGCACGAGGCCGAGCGGATGGAGCAGCGCCTTCACGCGCTGGCGCAGGCGCTCGGTGGAGTACAAGGGGAGCTTACTCGCTCCAAATTCAGGCTCGAGATGGCCAACACGTGGGACAGGATTACGGAAGTGCAGGAGGGATGGATGGGAGGTATCGGACCCACTCGGCGACGTGGTCGTCGCAGCTGAAAAGGGGGTGATGTCACGATTCGGCTTGTGGACGCTTACTATACGGTGATGACCTCCTTAGTAAGTAGTAATCGGTCATGGACTTACGCATCAGTCAGCCGTAGTATCACATGTTTGTGGTGGTACTATGACTCATTCCTAGTAGTAGCGGTAGTAGGGTTCGAGCTACTTACGCTACTAGTCATTCGGATTCGGGAGGAGCTTTAAAGCTACCTCATAACTGTATAAGTAGTACGACGCAAAGACCAGAAGACCTCATTCTGGTCTTCTTCAATCGCCATCACGCATCCTCTCCTTGTGATCCTCCTGAGTGTCTGCTATCTCATTCGCTTGTCTCTGGTAGAGCAAGTCGACCTTCACGTACGCCTAGTGGAATACGCCCTAGTGCTTCTTACGATCACGTGCACCCGGAGGCCGTGTATTCGTGTCACGTGACCATTGAGCCACGAGAAATCGCTAAGTCGTCGAAACGCCCTTTCGCTGTCCAAGTCGGACTCACGCCAGTGGCGGCGTTACAGTCAGCAATATCCTACGCTGATCAAGGAAGATAATACGAGTGCCGTGGCTATGGCAGAGAACCCAAAGTTCCATAGCAGGGTCAAGCACCTTGCAACAAAATGGCACCTGATCCGCGAGCTAGTGGCAGAGAAGATCGTCGCGATCGCTGGTTGCCGCGATCCCGATCAAACGGCTGACATATTAACTAAAGCCTTGGCCAGACCCAAGCACAAGAAACACGTCGCCGAGATGGGATTATCGTCGGCGTGAAGGGGAGTGTTGAGAGGGTAGTCGGTCTAACCAGCTAAGTCCGAGATCCGGACGTTTCCGATCACGTGCAATAGCTTACACAGAATGTGTTATGTACTCGTTGGCCCTATCATATAGGGGTAGAGCTTCCTCACTGAGAACGCTCACCCCCTTGCTCATCCCATCCGGGGTTTTCCCATAAAATATATTTCTATACTGGGAGACGACAGCTTTTGGTGTCATGATTGACATGTTATCAGAGATCATTACCTCTGATTTCTTCAATAGACTGTATCATTTCCCAGGGATGTATGACTTCGTCAAGGTAGTTGAGGCTCATTACCTTGCTCATTACAGCAAGTTATTCTTGAAGTTATTGCTGTCTGTCTGAGAAAAAAAAATGCATTGTGTAGTTTACTGCACTCTGACATCTTGTGTAAGGTGATAAGGTGACTTTCTCATGAATTATACATGGACATCAAGTGCGACAATAGAAGTGAGGAGGGCCCTCCGAATTTCTAGTCTGAAGTAATCGTGCTTGGTGAGTGTCACGTGACTGAATGACCTGGCCTAATCCGGCCCGGGCGTACGGTAGACGGGCCGTGGGACCATGAGACTCAATCACCACTCGCCATCACCCGGTGACGAGCTGATACGTGGGAGTCCATGCCAAGCCCTTCTTTGCGCCATGCGCCACTACGACAGCAGACTCTTGGTCGAGTCCGGGTCGGATCCTTCATCGAGTCATTTCAGGATTCTCAGCTCATCTACAACCGTTGATGCCATACCCACAACCACAACTAACCCCCAAATAGAGCTTTATACTTATGCCGGCATTTCTCGGACCATTTGGCTTAACGTGCCCACTATGCCACACGTTGATAGGCACTGATGTATCGTCCTCAGTAGTGGTGACCCAGACTTTCGTCATCGTCACGCTTGGTTCGTTCCTCCCATACTCAAAGAAGCACCGGCAGCGGGTAATTATACTGTAGGTGGGCTGCCGACAGTAGTGCAGCTAGGTCCTGATGCGTCAGACCCTTCGGGATCTCACATAAGACCTTTTTTGTCATTACAGCACGGCCTGGGATTGATGCATTACCTTTCTCCCGCCTTATACTAGTCATGCTGTCGAGAGTGTCTTCGAGTCTCTCTGTGCTCACGTCCATTTTTCTCCTCTCCGCCGGTGACCTCGTAGTTGCTCGGATCGATTCCCCGATTTGCACTGACACAGTGTTGTCGTGGGAATGGGTACGGCTCTACCACCTAATTTTTATGGGGGCTGATTTAAGATCGACACCCAGTCATTCAATTCCCTTAACCAAAATCCGTGTCTAGTCTCAGCGCACTTGATGGCAAAATGTTACGGTAGCGGTAATATTTTTTACTTGTATACACCGCATCGCCGTGTCCTCACCGCCGACAGTGTTTACCCTCCTGGTTGTGGGAGCTTCGTATTCGTCGCCTACCAAAGAACAAGTCCAGGAAGTAAACTCGTGCTCGTGCAGCACCGTGATATTAAGCCTCATAAGTACCCGCGGTGAATGCCAGGAGGGGCTATCGAAATCGTCCGTCTAAGTTCCATTGCATCGCCTTTTGTGTAATCGCTCCCTTTACGACTTAGATGGACCCAATGTTTTCGCAAAATTGCCCAGGAATAATAGAACCCTCCACGTGAGTCGACCATCGCAGTAGGTTGGCTTACTATGCTTGGCCATGAGCGGCGAGTCTCAACACACAGGTTTTCCCACCCTGTACCTGCAGGAACACGTGTACCTCAGTGAGCTCTCCTCGACATCACGGTTCGTTCCCTGTTCGCGCCTTCCCAAAACTCGACTTAAAAGTTTCTCCTTCCCTCAGCGTGCGAATATCTGGAATGTCACCGCGGCGCGAATTGTCGGGGGTAGGCAATCAAACTATCTCCCCTTCCGTTCTTTTAGGGTTCTTGTCTGATCGACCGTCTCTCAGATACTCCCGAGGCCCCTCCAGGAGTACTCATCAGTACCTCATCTGGGAGCGGGTCGAACACCGGCGCTATTGCAGGAGGCGTCGCTGGTGGCGTCGTAGCGATGACTGTCGTTGCCGGCCTTGTGTTCGCTTTCTGGCGAAGGCGACGGCGCGCGCAGGAGCCGTTTCCTACATCCGTGGTCGAAGACGCGCCGCCTCCGCCATTAGCATCACAGATATGCCAGGTTCGCCCCGCGCCCTCATACGACCACACGCCGGTGCCGCAGACGATGTCAAGCGTGTGTTGTCCCTTCAGCGTCTTGTTCTCTATGTGCTCTTTTTTTGGTGGTGGTGGTTGCGGTGTGAACAGGGCCCGAACAACACGACCACGTCCCCAGTGGCAAGAAGGCGTACTGACCTCCACACCAAACGTGAACGTTCCCGTCGTGTCGTACAACGGGTATTTGAACAGGATCAATCCTAATAATATGCAGCCCTTGCACCTGCCAGTGCAGGGCTACCATGGCCTGCCTACGGTCTGATCCTCTCCCATTCGCTCTGCGATTTAGACACTGTTTTATTTTTGAATTCGTGATCGCCAACGAAAAGAGCATTAGGAACCACGTGTGCGTGTTATATGGACATAAAGACTCAAATCGGTAGCACATGAAGACCCCGGTAGCTGTCTTAGTTGTAGTGACTGCCTTGCCAGCCTCTTTCGGACTACTGTGCTGGGAAACTGAGATTTTAGTCTACACATATCGGACTTACGAAAGCTTATCTTTTTCGTGTGCATCCAGGATAAACGCCCCATAGATGCTAGTTCTCTTGGCAAAGGGTCCAGTGACAGCTGGCCACATGACAACTTTCCTTTTTTCGGTAGGCGTGGAGTACTCTGGGAAAGTACGAAGACTTTGAACGCACACGATTGTCATCCTTGCACCGCATTTATTCCCTAATGGTCAAGGGAAGCGTTCATGTGCCAGTATCATGATATGGGCAACTGACAGACATCGGTGATCGAACCGTTCGAACGTGCTCGGATCTGGATGCCTGATCCTCCAGGGTCTTTTATAGGGCTCCCTTCTGCCATTGGAGTCACCTATTGACCCTCGCTTTGTCTTTAATTGCAATCATGCAGTGGAAGATGTCTTCAAGTCTCGCTGCGATCGCGTCTCTTTTTCTCCTCCTCGCCGGTGACCTCGTAGTAGTTGCTCAGATCGATGCCCCGATTTGCACTGATACAGTGTTGTCGTGGGGATGGGTACGGCTTTACCAGCTATTCTTTATGCGGGCTGACTTACGATAAAACACCTAGTCATTCAATTCCCTTGTCCAAAATCCGTGTCTAATCGCAGCGTACATGATGTCGACATGTTACAGTGGCGGTAATGTGTTTTACTTGTGTACACTCACTTGTGTCCTCACTGTCGGCAGCGTTTACCGTGGGTCCCCTGGGTGTGGGAGATACACACTATGCGGGTCCCAGCAGAGAAAATGACCTGGAAGCGAACCCGTGCTGGTGCAACACTGTGACATACAATCTCGTAAGTGCCTGCAGCGGATGCCAAGGAGGGCGCTCAACATTGTACGTCTAGTTCCATTGCACCGCCTTTCGATACTAATTTCCCCTTTCACAATTCAGATGGACGCAATATTACCAAAATTGTACAAGAATCCTGGAACCCTCTATGTGAGTCGACCATGCGTAGCTGGCTTAGGTTTGGCCTTCACCCTGAGCGGTACCGGATTTCCAGATTCTCCAACCCTGTACCTGTCGGAACACGTGTACCACAGTGGGTTCTTCAGGATACCTCGGTTCGTTCCCCCGCTAGCCTCTCTTCAAAAACCTCGCTTAACTGGTATCTCCTTTTCACAGAGTTCCGGCATCTGGAGTTACAGCTCTGCGCGACTCGTCGGTGGTATGTAATTAAACCTTCTTCCTTTACGGCTCTCGTCTGACCAACCCTCTTTCCTCAGATATTCCCGAGATCTTTCCAGGGGAACTGATCAACACACCAACCACCTCTACAATAAGGACTACCACTAGTGCCTCTCTCACCGTTGTGCCGGTACCCACCTCGCCCTCGTTCACCTCTTCCGGGAGCGGCCTGTACAAGGGAGCCTTCGCGGGCGGCGTCGTCTGTGGCGTCACAGCCATAGCTGCCATATTTTTGTCTCTTTTTTCTTGACTCATATGACTGCCAGCTAAAAGTTGTGTGCGTGTTCGTGCATCTGTGCGTTTGACGGTCCGTGTCTTGGATAGTTGGACTGTGTCTGCTTTCTTGATAACAAGTGATACGGATCAAATATTGCTCGGGCTCTCCCTCGGGCTCTCTTACCTTGTCTCTTACTTGGTTCTTCACCCAGATGAAATGGGCTACGTGATATAGTCCACACTAATAAATCTAGCCTATAGCCACTACCTGTCCACACTCAATGACGTATAGTCTTTCTGGACGGTCTTACTACTAGTACCGTGGCACGATACTGTCACTGTTCCCATATATATAACTTCATGCTCGCGAGATTTCGCTCGTCGGGCCACAGACTCCAGCAACCCAAGAACGAATGCGTGGCGGTGTGGTGAGTGACCTGTACCTGCGCTTATATACTGCTTGCAAAGAAAAGCCTGAGGGGAGAACGCCACACGTAGCCTGACTACAGGACCACGTGTCAGTAGGGAACCATGGGACGAACTAGAGCAAGAACAATGGCAAGAACAATGGATCAAAAAAAAATATTTAAATTCCAGAGCTACCCTTGCAGTGCAATTGTCTGTATAAGTCAAACACCCCAAAAGGTGGACTCACCAGAGCTACAGAGTCCGAGTTGTAGGACATTGGTCACTGGTTGGCATCATTATCGAGGGCCCAAATTCGGAAGCAGAAGCCGCCTCGATGGGATGGCCGAGGCCAAAGCCAAAAGCCAAAGCCAAAGCCAAAGCCAAAGCCAAAACCAGCCACCACCTGAGCCGGACCATGAATGAGCCACTCAGTCCAGTCTCTTGCCTCCGAGTCCGAGTCTTCGCGACCCCGGGGCCCCTCATCATAGGCCTCATCCGGGGCCAGTATAAAGTATGTTTCGCTGCTCATTGGAGCCCTCACACTGAGCCAACCATAGGTCCATAGTGGACATGGGCGCGAGCATGGGCGGCAGAACTCCTGACCATGGGCGGTGATGCAGTGATGCCTTGGGTGATGCCATCACAGGATTCACAGCCACCGTGACCATTCTGCAAGTCACGCCGCTACATCGGGCAGGTCATACCAAAGATATTGATATTTAAACGGGAACAATCACACTGACATGCAGCCCTTGCGTTCACCGGGCTACTATGGCCTGCCTCTTGCGATCGAAATGGAAGCGGTCCCGGACACGATCGTGTTGTTTTTTTGACTTTGTAACACCAACGAAAGGAAGGTCAAGAAAATGTGTTCTCCTCTCTGACAACCGCGCATGCAGGATATAAGGCAAGTTATATCACGATGGGCAAAAAGATTCAAGCTCAATCGGGTCACATGCAGACGTCTGTAGCTGTCGTAATAATAAGGACAGACTCTCGGGTGCACCAGTACTCTTGGCAAAAGATCTAGTGATAGCTAGCAATGTGATGACCTTCCTTTTACGGTAAGTGTGGAGTCATGCCAGTGCACGAAGACTTGGCACACACACGATTGTCATCCTTGCACATTCCCCAATGGTCAAAAAAATGCATTGGCTTGTTGCAAGTGCCAGTGTAATGGCCGACAGGCATCGGTGACCGGTGACCTAACGGGCCTGGGCTAGGGCCTAATCTCTCGGGTCTTTTATAAGACTTTCTTCTATCGCTACAGCAAGGCCGGAGAGTTATCTATTGGCCTAGCTTTGTCCCCCCTTGCAGTCATGCAGTGGAGTGTGTCGCCAAGGCTCGCTGCGATCGCGTCTCTTTTTCTCCTCTTCGCCGGTGACCTCGTAGTTGCTAAGGTCGATGCCCCGATCTGCACTGAGTCTGAGTCATCGTGGGCATGGGTACGGCTTTACCACCTAATCTTTACGTGGGCTGATTTATGATCGACATCCAGTCATTCAACTCCCTTGACCAAAATCCGTGTCTAGTCTCAGCGCACTTGATGGCAACATGTTACTACCGTGGCGGTAATATGTTTTACTTGTGTACACCGCGTCGTGTCCTCACCGCCAGCAGATTTTACCTTGGGTCCCCTCCTTTTTGTGGGAGATTCTTATCCGCCTCCTACCAAAGAACAAGTCCTGGGAGTAGAGTCGTGCTTTTGCAGCACCGTGATGCTCAGTCTTCTAAGTGCCTGCAGCGAATGCCAAGAAGGGCTGTCGACATCGTGCGTCTAAGTTCCATTGCATCGCCTTTCGTCTAATTGCCCCCTTCACCATTCAGGTGGACCGAATATTCGCAAAATTGCGTAGGGACAATAGAACCATCCACGTGAGTCAACCATCACGCAGCAGGTTGGTTTATGCTTGGCCCTGAGCGGCGGATCTTGGCACACAGATTTTCCCACCTTGTACCTGCAGGAACACGTGTACCACAGTGGGCTCTCCTCGACATCACGGTTCGTTCCCTGTTCGCGCCTTCCCAAAACCCATCTTAAAAGTTTCTCCTTCCTCAGCGTGCGAATATCTGGAATGCCACTGCAGCGCGTATTGTCGGCGGTAGGCATCAAACTATCTCCCTGACGTTCTTTTAGGGTTCTTGTCTGATCGGCCGTCTCTCAGATTCTCCTGAGGTCCGTCCAGGAAAACTCATCAAGCCCTCATCTGGGAGGGGGCCGAACACCGGCGCTATTGCAGGAGGTGTCGCTGGTGGCGTCATAGCGATAGTTGTCATTGCCGGTCTTATGTTCGCTTTCTGGCGAAGGCGACGGCGCGCACAGGAGCCGTCTCCCACGTCCGTGGTCGACGACGCGCCGCCTCCGCCATCTGCATCACAGATGGGCCAGTTTTGCCCCGCGCCCTCACACGACACGCCGGTGCGGCCGCAGACGATCTTAAACGTGTGTTGTCCCCTCAGCGTCTTGTTCTCTGTGTGCTCATCTCTTTTTGGTGGTGGTGGTGGTTGCGGTGCGAACAGGACCCGGATGACACGACCACGTACCCCAGCGGCAAGAAGGTGTACTGACCTCACGCCGAACGAGAACGCTCCCGGTGTCGTGTCGTACAATGGGTATTTAAACGGGAACGATCCCACCAACATACAACCCATACGCCTGCCAGTGCAGGGCTACCATGGCATGCCTACGGTCTGATCATCTCACATCCACTCCGCGACCCCCAGACACCGTCGTACCTTCTTTTGTTTTTGTGGTAACCAACGAGAGGGGCAATAGGAACCACGTGTGCGTGTTGTATGGACACAAAGACTCAAATCGGTAGTTCAATCGCGGGCACACGAAGATGCTGGTAGTTGTCGTACTGTACAGTAGGCCAAGCCTTGACGGTCCTTGCGAAAAACACAAATTTCAGACAGTAACATTACCATGGATCACATATCCTCCTTTTGTCTCCGCCCTTGGCATATCAGATAGTTCGTCTTACTAGTTGCCTGAGCCCGCTATCCGCCTGGAATTCTCGTGCCATAGAGATGCGCTCGACCGTTTTTTGTCTCGGTCCGTGCTCTGAACTATTGTAATCTTACTCTTGTACACGGAGATAGACTCAGGATGACCACGGCGATCGCACAACTCTCGCTTCTGTCGAACGGTGATCCGGAGGTTGCTTTCAGTGGTCCAAGACGATGATCGCTCATTCAAGCTTCGAAGTCCAGATTCTGTTTACAGATCGAAACATCAAGCGCTCCGCATTTTCAACACATTTCGAAGTTACCTGTTCATCCCGCAAGGGCTCAGTATGATGTGGTGAAGAGTTAGATATCCCTTCTGTCCCGACTTATGATGCTGGCTGTCTTCAGCTCCCGAGATGCACTTGTGACCGGGACTTAGCTGCAATCCGAGAGCAAGCGAAGCTAGGAAACCCCATCTATGTTTCGGGCCCAGGCTGTTCCCCCATCCGTATGCAAGGCTTGATGTGTAACTTACGATGATGTTATGTTGTGTTTCATAATTATCAGTCTGTTCACTGACGACAAGCACGAGGAACTGAAGCATCACGGGATGTCTATTGTGGGTTCTATCGAGTTATTTCTCCGTGGTATTTGATCGCATCTCCGAGGGGAGATGGTAAACTTTTTGTCCACGGCGAGGTCAGTGCCAACTAGTCCGCCCTCAAGCACCGCCGCGTCTTTATCCTTAGCCGTGACAAGTACACAGAACGAGCTCTCAGTGTTCCTTCCGTCATCTGATCGGTGCCACTTGGGTGGACAACAATGCCTCCGCAACTCGGCTATTTTTTCGGATACTCGCCATCTTAGCTGATACGAATGAAACTCATCGAATTAGAAGTGACGTGGCTATTCATTCCTTGTTTTGTTTTTTTTGAATCATGGGGCAGTACAACATACAATGAGTCCTCAGCGCTCAGCGCTGGTGATGGTTGGCGCCGAACGCAACGTAAGCATGAGTCTCCTTCTGACGGGTAGGCGGGCCGGGAATGAGTATGTATCGAGGACAAGTTCTTCTACGAGGAACAAAGCGTCCCGCATGCGTTTGCGCCCGCCCTCTTGATAGTACAACCTCATTCGCAAACCTCGAGTTGTCTATCGTTCAAGCACCCGCATTGGCGCTCGCCGGACCTCAGTACTCAGTGGGGAAGCTCAAGCGTAGCTTATATGCGTTCACGTTCCAGTTACCGACACGCAGAAATATATTAATACCCTACAGAATATGCATTTCCCTGTCGTATACACCAGAAGGAAGGCGGTGCTCGACTCCATGCGGAGTTGCGCGACTTGCATATCTATTTACAGCATTTCACACGACTTGGCGGCAAACGTTCGATTCTTCCTAGCTGTTGACTGCATGCATGTATTACTGTAATAGAGATAGGGTCTTACCCGAGTATGGGAGAGCGATATAGATGTAAAGGGTGGAAGAAAAGAACAGGCTCAACGGGAGAGCTCCGGATCGGTGCGCGTAGGCACCAGGCGCAATCATTTACGCTTTGTGAGCACCTTCACGACGGCAGCCTTGACGACGGCAGCGGCGCGCTCGCACTCCTTGCGAGACATCGCCGCCGTGACAGCGAGCCGGATGCTCGGACGTGCCTCGACGAGCTCCTGCCCGCGCAGCCGCCGCGCGCGGGTGATCCACACACCTTGCGCGAGCGCCTCATCCACGATATCCTGCAGCAAGCGCTCCTCGCCCGCTATGTCGAACGAAGGCGCATCGCGCGGCGCGGGGATCGCAGGGTCCGGGGGCTTCACAGACGCGGATGTGGATACAGAAAGCGTCGCCACAGAACGCAGATGGATGTGGATGATCGGTGATGCGGCATGCGAGGGGATCGTGATGGCCGCGACACGGTCAAGAACGGCCCGGATCGCGCGCACGTTCTCCTGCAGCGTGCTCAGGATCGATGGCGTATTTCGCAAGATGTTGATCCCCTCCGACGCGGAGGCCGCTAGGAGCGCCGGGACCGCTGCGGAGAAGACGAAGGTTGTGCCGTTGCTGCGCTGGTGATCCACGATGACACGCGAGCCTGCGCAGAATCCGCCTGACGAGTTGAGGCCGTTGGCGATCGATCCGACGATCATGTCTATTTGCGTGGCCTGAACGGTTGAGTTGAGTAAACACAATACAAAGCGAAACAAAGGAGACGCATACCGGGACGTTATAGAGTTCCGTAAGACCGCGTCCAGTTTGTCCCACGGTGCCAAAGGAGATGCTCTCATCGAGAATAAGACGATACTTGTACTTGTGTTTCAGCTCGATCTATTCACCTAGTCAGAATACGACGGTATTGTCTCTGATCACGCACAACTTACCAGTTTTGGTAGATCGACCATGGCACCATCCTTCTCAAAGATGCCCTCGGTGACAACGAATCGTCTTGTAAGCGGTTCGCGACGTCTCTGACGATCTTTTTCGACGCTCAGGAGCACGTCCTCGAGGCTCTTCAGGTCATTATGATCGAACCAGCGAACTGTTGAACGCGAAATCTGCAAGCCCTTCTGGATAGCAAAATTAATGCCCCGGTCGGCAACGATGATGTCGCCACGCTTTGCGAACGCAGAGATCACGGAAGGTATTGTCGAGAATCCCTGTGAGTTAAGAATAGAGGTCTCTGTACCGAGGAAGTCCGCTATATCGCGCTCAAGATCCACGTGGACATCTGCAAACCTAAGCCGTTCATCACAGCAAACGCGCATCGACAGCACTGACGCACCAGCAGTACCGTAGTGCCCAGGAGCGCCACAGCAACCGACACCATATTTTCGGAGGGTCTCTATCGCACGCACTTTGATAACTTCGTTGCCAGCGAGGCCCGTGAAGTTGTAGCTAGCAAGATTGAGAACCTGCTTGCCAGTGTTGGCGAGTTTCGGCCGAGGCCCATTTGCACCGGAGACTACGCACACCGACGCGAGATCGGATTGTTCTTCTGGAGAGAGTGGGGCACCTAGAGGTTCTGGTGTCCATTCATCCACGAGTTCGTCGACCTCCTGTCGCGTCGAATGTGGGTTAGTGTGGGCCAGCGGAGAAACTCAGAGACTAACCTTTTCTGAAAAGTGAATAAAGTGCTTTTCGCCGTTGTCTGCTCGGGTACGGGACTGAAAGAGGGCTAAGAGTATTTCGAGGACCGTGCTAGTACCGGGATCGTTCTGGTGGGAAGACTTGATATAGCGAGCGATGATATGAGACCCAGGTATCTTATAAAAAACAGACCCTGCCAGTATCAGAGCATAGGACAGAAATGCGAAGAGAGGCCCAAGCACGGAGGCTAAGCCATCGATGGTGGAGGACATGATTGGAGTGAGCCCAACATAAGCGTGAGTCTCATTCTCGACCGAGTTAGTCGCATTTTGCGGCGCTCTCAGTCGCAGCCAAAGCCAAGATGCCCTCTTCAATCGAACCTTTGTCAAACCTAAAAAAAGAGAGGTCACGATGGGTACCCGTGGGCGGGCCGGGGTGAGATGGATGATGAGTGGCGTAGATTAGTCATCGCTCTCATTATCGATCATCGATCGATATCGATCCCAGGCAGATAGGTGGCGAGTGCGCCTCGTCTGCTCAACTCACGGAACGACATTGCACTTGAGCCTCGTCACCGTTCTAATCACATTCTCTCCACGTACTGGGAGTGGGCCGCTTTCCCAAAGTCAGAGGACTATCATATGCTGCCAGTGCATGCCTCAGGCTCTACTTGTTCCTCACTCCGCCTCAGACCAGCCAACGTCCATACTGACCGCGGTTCACAGCTTGACGACAAGTGTCCAGTGCATCCTAACTGATATATGCTGCATCTTAGCATGCATGCATTATTGTACCAACTGAGATAGCACCCGAGTGCCGGGGAGTGCGTGTGAAATAGACTGTCAAGGGTGAGAGAACATAACAAAAGTAAGATGGGAGAGTTCAGAATCAACGCGCAAGGGCAGCAGGTGCATTCATTTCCACTTCTCAATAGCAGTCTTGGTGACACCGACAGTGCTGCAGTAATGGCAATGCGGATGCACGGGCGCTCCTCGACGAGTTCCTGCCCGCGCGTGATCCACACGCCGTGCACGAGTGCCTCCTTCACGATGTCCTCAGGCTGCAACGGGTACTTCTTGGCCGCGTTTCCGAACGACGGTGCATCCCGCGACGCAGGAATCGCGGGGTCCAGGGTCTTCACCGACGTGGACGCGGATGCGGTTAGCGTTGCAGAATGCAGGCGGGTGTGGATAGTAATCGGTAGGGAAGCATTCCGACAAGAGTCGCATGCAGCCAGAGAGTGGCCTCTTCAAAGCCTCAATTTGGGCCTCAAGGGCAGGTGGGCCGGCCGGGAGTGAGATGGTAAATTAGGAGCCTCATCGGCCTCATCGTCGATCCTTGGGATTACTGAGTACTGAGTGGGTGAATAAACAGAGTTGTAGACCAGCCGAAGATGGCGCCAAAGAGCACATGCCGCCTGGTCCATTCAACGAACGACATCGCATCCTCCCCACGCGCCGCCGGATGGGCTTTCTGAAGCAGACAATGTACTGTATGCTGTATGCCTCCACTGGTTAATCACTCCGCCCCAGACCGGCCAACGTCCATACCGACCACCTTCTACACGACAATCCTAACTGATGTATGCATGCGTGCATTAAGTTACTGTAATAGAGCACCTAAGTGTTGACGAGAGCGTGTGATATGTATAGACTGTGACCGTAAGGGGTGGGAGAAAATAAGGGACGGAGAGCCCCGGCGCTGCAGTCTGGGCACCCATAAGAAACCTTGATACGCCTGCTGATGAAGCTCAGAGTAGTAGTGCTTGCGGGAATGCGGGGAAAGCGACATGGCCAGCCAACCACCATTAGACCCATCCATAATACGGGAACGAACACCTGGCACGGAGGCAGGAATGAATGGGACCCACCTGACCTCGACCGTCTGCTTGAGCCCGTCCACCGCCAATCTAGTCGTCGTACAGCCTCCCGGCATCATTGACTTCTGTTTAACACGAAAGTCAGAATGAATTTTGGAGGTTAGGAGGACTGTGACGAACTCAGGATGTGCAGCCTCTCCTTGCCCCGCGCAAACGCCTCAGCGGCAGCCTTGGTCGCATATAGCGGTGCCAACTCCAGCTGGAAGAACCGAAGCACGCTCTGCGCAGGAGCGGCCCCGACCTCCCCTTCGACCTCCGTCATCGCCATGTGTGTCACAGTGTGTGTGTGCGCGGCTCCAGCAGGCCGAGTAGACTGTCGCCCACACGTGTGTAGAGTTACCTTGCGGCATGGAAGCTGATGCATGGGTTGTGTATGTAGATATGTAGCAGTCCCAGTATGTGTGTGGTGCGTGAGAGGAAGTAATCGAAATGCGTACCTTGCTCCGGTGACGATGATGACTTTACCCGAAAGGCACATCAGGCTTGGAATGTCGCGCGTTGGGTCGTCGGCAGTGGGCCGTGTGAGAGTATGGGTATATGATGCGTTGGCACATGCATATGAAGAGATGTGGGTGGGCAGCTGTCCGACGTGGAGTCATGGCGGCCTCTGGAGTCTGAATGTCAGACTCGTGCCGTACTTACAGTATTCAATTTGCCTCAGCACATACGACAGCGGATTTGTACGATTCATGATGTCAAGTCCTGCGACAGAGTTGAGAAACGCTACAGCCAGCCAGCGAGGAGAAAGGGTGTGCGGCGGTTAGTGCTGTAATACGCCGCGAGTCGGAAACAGGCATCGCAACTCATGGGCACTCCGAGTAAGCATCACGCATGCGTCAGCACCCCGCCATCATTAATATTGCAATCTCATTTTGATGCAAGCAACGTCATCGAGGCAAGCATCGAGGCGTCTATCGTTCATGCACGTTGACGGTTGACATACGCATTGGCGCTCGCCGCGGCTTCTTTGGGACAAGTTGACCACAAGGCGGTGTACGCTATCTGCCCAGTCTTCCCGCCCTCACCTATATACAGGTCATCATTGATTCCTCCACATATACTACTCCCATGTCCCAGACGACTCCCACGGCCGCAGCTTCCTCACGCTTTCAACTCATTTTCAATGCCGCCTTAAATTCCTACCAAAAGCAGACAAAGAGAGATCTTATCGCACATCCACTCGCCTCCCAGTTACAGTCATGCGATTCAACTAGCGCTATCCTCGCCGTGCTTCAAGATCAAGTTCAAGAATTTGATCAGGCTCACAGTGGCGATGAGAGATTGACCAGGTGGCTCATCCCAACCGTAAACGTCCTGTATGCATTTTCGGCCGCTGTCTCTGAAGGCGTTGGTCTGGTGAGTCTCGACATTTGAACTAATGTAAGCCTCTCTGATGTATATTTGTAGGTGTTTTCGCCTGCGAAAGTGATCTTTGCAGGCATCGGTGTCCTCCTTTTAGCGAGTATCCTATCTATTCTTTTGGCGGATCGTCCTGATGTTGAAGGTCTCGTAGGCTGCCAAGGATGTTGCGGCGAGCAAAGATACTCTTGCAGAACTATTCGAACGGATAGGGTTCTTTTTCAACCGGCTCGAATCTTACACTGAGGTGACAGCAACGGCGGCGATGACAGACATAATCACGAAGATAATGGCGGAAGTACTTACGATCTTTGGGATTGCAACGAAAGAGCTGAGGCGGGGATCAGCAAGTGAGTTTCCGATTGGGTGTCTCGCAATCGTCACTGAAGTGGGCGTAGAAAGGTTCCTGAAGAAATTGGCCGGAATGACTGATCTGGAGGACGCGGTGAAGAGGCTGGACAGATTGACGCAAGAGGAGGCTCGGATGGCGCTTGCAGAGGTGCTGAAGATCACACACATTGTCCACGACGACGTGAACGTAGTCGACGGTAAAGTAGACGGCATAGACGGCAAGGTAGAAGACATGGGCAATAAAGTGGACGACGTGGGCGACAAAGTAGACGACGTGGGTGGCAAAGTGGAGGATATAGGCGACAGAGTGCAATCCGTTGATGAAAAGGTCCAAGTAGTCATTGATGGTGCGCGACGCGTGTCCAGCCAGTCACCGATACTCTCTAACATTCTCCTTTCAGACGGCAAGGAGGCAAGAGTGGTGGCGACCGAAGCAAAATCAATCATCCAACAGACCGCAAACAGCGTAGACGAACTCAAGTGTTCGTCACCTCCTGGCATTGTCGTCGCTCAGTGCTCGCGCTTAAACTTACTTATAGGGAACCAGATAAAACAGCTCTTACGAGCCTGGCTCTCTCCCACCGATCCGTCCACCAACCACAACATTGCACGAAAGGCTCAACACAAGGGAACCGCCGTGTGGTTCTTCCAAGGCAATATCTTCATTGAGTGGAAGGCTAATGGCTCCCTCTTGTGGATCCATGGAAAGCGTGCGTTTCTGTCGGCATTTTTCGGGCTCGCGCCTTCTGACAGACTCCGATTTTCGTAGCGGGCTCTGGGAAGAGCGTTATCTGGTACGTTGTTCCTTACTTATTTTCCTTTCCGAACTTATTCTTCGCCAGTTCCTCCGTCATTCAAGACATAATGACTGTATGCGAAGCCGGATCAGCCATTATGGCCTACTTTTACTTCGATTTCCGGGATCTCAAGAAGCAAAGTTGTCATGACCTGTTACTTTCTCTCGTATTCCAGCTCTCTACTCGCTCTAGTCCTTGCTGTGATATCCTCCACCGTGTATATAAGACACACGAAGATGGCACCCGACAGCCGAGTGACGACACTTTGAAAGAATCGCTGAAAGAGATGCTAAGACTACTAGGACACGGCCCAACTTTCGTCGTCCTGGATGCGCTCGACGAATGTCCGGACTCTCCCGGAATTCCATCTCCACGTCAGGAAGTCCTCCAACTCGTGAAGGAACTCGTCGACCTCGACCTGCAAGGACTTCACATCTGTGCGACGAGTCGCCCTGAAACTGACATCCGAGCTGTCCTCGACTCGCTGGCGTCTCGTTCGGTTTCCCTACATAATCAAACAGGTCAACAAACCGATATTGCCGACTACGTTCGAAACACTGTCAACTCGTCTCCAAGTACGGCGATGAGGAGATGGAGAGCGGACGATAGAAATCTAGTAATCATGACGCTGACAGAGAGAGCTGATGGAATGTGAGAGCATCAAGTTATACTGTGCTAACGGCAGTTTCTTATGTTGTCGTACAGGTTCAGATGGGTATTTTGCCAGTTGGATGCGCTGCAACATTGCTTCCCATCGAACCTCCGTCAATTTCTCAATGAATTGCCAGAGTCCCTGGACGAGACGTACGAGAGGATATTGCGGAGCATCAATAAGGCTCAAAAGGATAACGCCCGTCGTCTGTTACAGTGCCTTGCTGTAGCTGTCCGGCCTCTTCGAGTTGAGGAGCTCGCGGAACTACTGGCGTTCGATTTTCAAGGGTCGAGCTCGGGAGGGATCCCGAAGTTGAAGAATGACTGGCGGTGGGACGATCAAGAGGAGGCGGTGCTTTCAACATGTTCAAGTTTGATCGGAATCGTCCCTAATGGTGATTCGCGGGTGGTGCAATTCTCGCACTTTTCGGTGAAAGAATACTTGACGTCGGCTCGTCTCGCACGGTCAGATGAAGATGTTTCCCGGTTTCATATCGATCTCGAGGCGGCGCATACGATCCTGGCGCAGGCGTGCCTGGGGACACTACTCCGGCTAGACGAACACGCTGACGCCAAAGAGTTTCCTCTGGTCGAATACGCTGCTCGACACTGGGTGGACCACGCACAATTCGAGGGAGTGTCATCACGCATACGAGACGGGATGGATGACCTATTCGACACTTCCAAACCACATTTCGCAGCGTGGCACCGGGCGCACGACATGGACGAAGACTGGCAATTTTTCTCGCACTCACCGCCACAGGGTGTTGGTTCCCCGCTTTACTATGCAGCATTCTGTGGACTTTATGACCTGGCAGATCGTCTGATTATGAAGCATCCCGACCAAGTCAATGCGGGTGGCGGTGGCCTCCTGGCCCCGCTTCCGGCAGCTGTGTACAAGAGACACTTCGATGTTGCGAATTTACTCCACAAGCACGGTGCGATCGTAGATGTCCGAGGTGACTCAGAGAGGACTCCGCTATACACTGCGTCGATCGATGGATGGGTCGACATCATGCAGTGGCTACTCAATCATGGCGCAGATCCATGTGCTCGGAGGGATAATGGGCGGACACCACTGCTCGTGGCGGCGGCCAATCTTGGACACGAGGCCGTCCGAATGCTCCTCGAACACAATGCGGACGTCAACTCGCGGACTGACGAAGGCGAAACTCCGTTATACTTCATCATATCCAAGTATGATGATTTTCACCCGGCGGTGGTCGTCGACATCGTACAGCGACTACTGGAACACGAGGCGGACCCAAATGCCTGTGAGAACAACAACCACTCGACTCCGTTACATGAAGCCTCGTCCAATGGGTTCCTCGAGGTCGCTCGATTGCTACTCAGGCACGGAGCGAACGTAGATGAGAGGGATAGGGAAGGCAGGACCCCATTCCAAGTCGCCTCGTCTAAAGGACACGATGAAATGACGAAACTGCTATTAGAATATGGTTCTGCTCAGCCATAGCTTATATGTGCCCACGTTTTAGCTACCAACTCCCAGAAATCTATTACTGTAATATCAGAAGTTGTATAACCGCTAGACGAAGCCTTGGCAATGTGATGAGTTGAACCTTACAGAAAACGCGCGAGTCTGTCGTCGATATCCCGTGAGCCATTTATACTGAATCAGAAGGAAGGCGGTGTTCGACCCCACGCGGAGAAGCGCGAGTTCAAGTTGCATATCGACCACAGTTAATGCTTACTAACCGCGTGTATTACTTAATAAAGATACTGTAGCGTTCTAAAGAGTGGAGAATGTAAGGCGAAAGCACGACGGGAGAGCTCCGGATCGATAGCAGGCGCACTCATTTGCGCTTCGTCAGCACTTTCACGACGGCTGCCTTGATGACACCAGCAGTGCGCTCGCACTCCTTGCACGACAGCGCAGCCGTGACGGTGAGCCGGATGCTCGGGCGCGCCTCGAACGCTCTTTCCCGCGCAGCGGCCGCGCCCGAGTGGTCCACACGCCTTGCGCGAGCGCCTCATCCACGATATCCTGCAGTAGGCGCTCCTCACCCGCGACGACGGCGATTCGCACGGCGCGGGGGTCGCAGGGTTCAGCAGCTTCGCAGACGCGGAGGTGGATGCAGAAAGCGTCCCCGCAGAAAGCAGGTAGATGTGGATGATTGGCGAGATGGATCGTGATGGCCTCGACCCGGTCAAGAACGGCCCGGATCGCGCGCACGTTCTCCTGCAGCTGCAGCATGCTCAGGATCGATGGCGTGTTCCGCAGGATGTTGATCCCCTCCGAGGCGGAGACCGCGAGGGGCGCAGGGACCGCGGCAGAAAAGACGAAGGATGTGCTGTTGATGTACTGGTGATCCACGACGATACGCGAGCCCGCGCAGAAACCCCCCGATGAGTTCAGCCCGTTGGCAACTGATCCGATGATCGTGTCTATTTGCGATTGGGTTGAGCCAACACACGACAAAGCGAAACAAAAGAGACGCATACCGGGACGTTATAGAGTTCCGTAAGACCCGCGTCCAGTTCGGCCTACTGTACCAAACGAGATGCTCTCATAAATCGAGAATAAGACGATACTTGTACTCGTGTTTCAGCTCGATCTATTCACCTAGTCAGAATGTAACAGTACTGTCTCTGATCGCGCACAATTTACCAGTTTTGGTAAATCAACCATGGCACATCCTTCTCGAAGATACCCTCGGTGACAATGAATCGTCTTGTAAGAGGTCCGCGACGTTTTCGATGTTCTTTTTCAACGCTCAGGAGCACGTCTTCGAGGCTTTTGAGATCATTGTAATCGAACCAGCGAACTGTAGAACGCGAAATGTGCAAGCCCTTTTTGAATGGCAAAGTTGATACCCCGGTCAGCGACAATGATGTCACCACGCTTTGCATAGGCGGAAACCACGCAAGGTATTGTCGAGAATCCTTGGGAGTACAGAATTGAGGCCGAGAAAATCCGCGCTCAAGGTCCATGTGGACATCTGCAAACCGAGATCGTTTATCACAGAAAGAGTGTATGGATAGCACAGGAACGCACCGTAGAACACAGGAGGGCCACAGCTACCAACACCAAATTTCCGGAGGGTCTCTGTTGCGCGCACATTGATAGTTTCGTTGCCGGCGAGTCCCGTGAAGTTGTAGCTAGCAAGATTAAGAACCTGCTTCCTCGTGTTGGCGGGTTTCGGCCAGGCCCATTTGCACCGGAGACGACGGGCACCAACGCGAGATCAAATTGTTCTTCTGGAGTGAGCGGGGCACCTAGGGGTTCTGATGTCGATTCATCTACGAGTTCGTCGACCTCCTATCGCGTCAAACGTGGGTCAGTGTGGGCCGACGGAGAGACACTCAGCGGGGCGACCTTTTCTGAAAACTGCATAAAGTACATTTCGTCATTGTCTGCTCGGGTACGGGACTGAAGGAGGGCTAAGAGTATTTCGAGGACCGTGCAACCGGGGTCGTTAAGACTTGACATAGCCAGGGGATCCAGGCAGTGCCGAGCCGTAGCAACGCAGATAACTATTTCACAACCCTATTTTTTCAAAATACCTATTCCATAACCCCAATTTCGTATGATAGCCCAATTTCTCAAGAATTTCCCCGTCCGAGTTTTGAATATATTTGAATGTCCGTATGGTCTGCTAAAAAAGGCAGGGGACAGGTTTTATGCAACTCGCTGTATCTGGTATCTGGCGCCACTTTTTACTGATGAAGTCGACGCGATCTGATGCGTTCGAGCAAGCATCACGCGATGCATCAGGCCTGCATCAGGGGTGACGTGTTGGGGCGAAGCGGATAGCACCCCAACACTCTACTAGTAACTATACTGTACGACTCTAACCACGACACAAGCATCCAGTATTGTCGCTGCACAAGACCGGAAAATGTTCTCAAACTCGTGCGTTTAACAATGGCCATTCACCTGTGACTTGATAGTGACCCACTACTTCAGCCCGGGTCCCTCAGTATCGCAAAATACACGTGTTCCAGTACTCGTTCAAGGACGGTCCTTGGATAATAGCCCTCCAGACGCCGAACCGCAGGGAGGCCCATCTCAGCTCCGTGTTGAGGTAACGGGTATGTACTTGAACCCTGACCTCTTGATTCCCCGATAAACATTTTAATTTCTTTTTCAGTCCTCCGGGCCCACAATGTTCCTAATCTCAAGAATGTCTTTGACCTAAAGTTATTTGTTACTGTCGCTAGTCAGGCGACAGAAAAGAAGACACCAAGCGTTTCGGTGAAGAGGCGGACGGCAAGGTGGGGCGAGAGCCTTGGTGCCTTGTAAGGCATAGCTTTATAGTCCTCTTCTTCGGCTGAGAGATCTGTTCAGCATTCTACAGCCGTCTACACCTCTTGTACTACGTCTTTATGCGAAACGGTTCGCACGTCGAGACACCCTTATTGGGACGCATGAGATGATACCTGTCGAATCCCAAACTGGTTCGTTTCACTTTCGTCTCTTGTTCGAAATCTCGCTTGTTCGACTAGCTAACATCTCAGATGATAGACAGTCCTTTTGTGTTCACCAACAACGGCGACAAACAGGCTGGACAATCGGTCCAGCTGGTCACGCTCTACTTGACAGTCGCTCTGTTACCGAACACAATTTCCTATCCAATCTCCCCCATCATTGCCCCCGATCTCCAACCGATCAAAATTATCGACTCGCCTTCTGGAGAGGCTGAGAAACCCTCTTTACCCCAGGACCCCACGAACCCTACTTGTTCCACCATCGTCACCGGCTCTGCAACTCTCTCACCTGCTGAGAGTGCTCTCCATGGCGCCGGTGAAGCTTTGGGGACAATTAATCTCTCGAATACATGGGAGGATGTTCTTGAGAGGATCAAGTGGGTGATGGATACTGTGAGCCAAGCTGCAGAAGTGCGTCGCGATCTCCTTGCTGCCAATCCTTGACCGAGCCGAATTTCGTCCTCAGCTTCACCCATATGCAAAAATGACATATGGTCTGCTCTTCGCGATCCCCAAGGTGAGCTCTTCGCTCCATTGTCGGGTTGAATACAATGTTCATTTGTACGCTAGACCCTCCTAGAACAGTTTCAACGCGATGACAACATCCGAACCTTACTTGCCGCTATGCACGATTCCTTTGATTTCGCAAACCAGGAGGACCGTTTCAAGGCTATCGGGCGTGATTCCAAGCAAGCACGAATCCTCACGCTCATGTTGCAACATGTCTGTAATTGCTGTGACTTTATCCAATCATACGCAAAGGATTCGCAATTGTGTACGTAATCTTTACCCATTTCAGTGGCCGACGTAAACATGCGGCTTTAGGGAAGCGAATATTGAAGAATACTGGCAACCAGGTCGACAAAAAAATTGAGGACTTCTGCGCTACCCTTCTCGAACACCGAAGGGCCTTCTTGGATGAAGCCACCATCACCACAGAGATAACCGCACTCCAAATTCTGGACGATGTGGGAATAATTTCTGCCAACGTCGGCAGGATTTCAAGTCAGCTTGATGGGATGGCTACCCGGCTGAAGTGGGTGTCTAGCCAAGTCTCAGACGCCGGTACGTAGTCCTGATACCTTGAGGGTTCTCGATCTGAGGATTATCGTCACAGAGCTAGACGCAAAAATCAGAGAAATTCCATACGGGACAGGCTCACGATTCACACCCGACAAGGGTTGTCTTATGGGAACGCGCACAGCTTTCCTGGACTTTATTGCCAATTGGGTGAACGATCCCGCTTCGGAGCGTTGTCTCGTCCTTTTCGGGCAAGCTGGCACGGGAAAGTCATGTATTGCGCACGAGATCGCACGTCGCTTCGATAAAATGCACCGTCTTACGTCATCCTTTATCTTTTTGCGGAAGGAGCAATCCAAGCGGGAAGCTTACCACTTCTTCACGACTCTTGCTCGCGATCTCTCCGACCGCTATCCTTCGTTTAAAGCCGCGCTTGGAAGGGTCGTGAAGGACAACTCCTCTCTTCGAGTCGGCACACGTGACTATGATACCCTGTTTCGATCCCTTATCCTGGAACCGCTTAAGGACCTGCACATCGTCGGTCCTATACTTGTTGTAATCGATGCCCTGGACGAGAGTGGGGATGCGACCGGTAGAACTGGATTACACACGTTTCTCGCTAAAAACCTCATTGGACTCCCATCGAACTTCCGTGTGCTCATTACCTCGCGGCCAGAGGACGGCATCGAGTCGGCGCTAGTTGGGGCACCATCAGTCAGGATCAAACACATGAACGATTCTGAGCTGGCCGCCAAAATGCGTGACGATATTGTCACCTTTCTTGGGGAGAAGCTCCCCTTGGAGGCGTTCAGAGATTACGGCGACGATCTGGCAATAAAAGCGGAGGGATTGTTTCAGTGGGCAGCGGTTGCTAGTCAAATCATCCTAGATCCTCCCGGGCGCTTTGGTTTTAACAGGAAAAAGGTTATAAGCCATCTTTTACAACCCAGTGCAAGTCGCGATGGACAAGACCCCTTGGATGAACTATACAAGGAAGTCCTTGAAGCATACTTCACAGATCGGGAAGCACGACTCCTATTTCGCTCTGTCGCGGGACAGCTCCTCGCTGCAATCGAACCCCTCAGTATCCGCTCCCTGACCACTCTACGGCGACACGCCTCTGACGAGGATGACGGTGGTGCCGTTGTTATATTGCTCCGTCGCCTTGGCTCGGTGTTGGGTAATGTCCATTCAACCGATGAAAATCTTCCCGTCATTCCTCTCCACACATCATTCCGCGATTTCCTCACCAATAAAGAGAAGAGCGGCGATTTTTGGGTCGACCTTCGTGACGCTCACCATCAATTGGCCCATTCCTGTCTCAGTCTAATGCTCAAAGATCTCAAATTCAATATCTGCGATCTCGAAACGTCATATCTTCCCAACAAAGATGTCACAGACCTTAGGTCCCGCGTTGAGAAACACATCCCACCTACTCTGTTGTACGCGTGTCGTTTCTGGGACGATCATATGGAACACAATGGTTTCGACATCGATCTGTTTGGAAAACTTCGAAGTTTCTTCTCGAAGAAACTTCTGTTTTGGTTGGAGGCCCTCAGCTTGACAAGCGATCTGGGTCTTGCATCTGCAGCGTGCTCGGCTATGAACATGTGGTTAGCCTTTGATCAAGCCGGTAAACAACTTGTAAGTACAATTGTTGATTCAATGAGGAAGGCGACTCGGAACAACTAATGGCAACGATCGCAACAGGTTTCTCCGACGGAACTAGAGACATTGAGGTCGTTGGTCAATGATGCCTCTGTATTTATACGGCATTTCGGGATGGCCATGGCAAAGAGTGCTCCACATGTCTATATTTCTGCTTTACCATTTGCGCCGTCTCGTTCTCCTGTCTCTGCACATTATTCGAGCTCATTTTCTCGAATATTACGGGTGGAACGTGGGCAATTGTCTCATTGGCCATCATCGGAGATGGTGATTCCGATCGTTGGGGTTCAGGTCCTCTCCATTGCAATCTCACCGGATGGGCAACGGATCATCTCAGGCTCGAACGATGGAACAATTCGCGTGTGGAACGCCACCACAGGAGAGACAGAGGCGGGCCCATTTACTGGTCACATGGATTCGGTCTTGTTCGTGGGATTCTCGCCAGATGGCCAGCGCATCGTCTCAAGCTCGCACGATCGAACAATTCGTGTGTGGAATGCCACCACGGGAGAGACAGAGGCGGGACCATTTACTGGTCACGCGAATTCGGTCTGGTCTGTGGGATTCTCTCCAGATGGCCAGCGCATCGTCTCAGGCTCGCACGATGGAACAATTCGTGTGTGGAACGCCACCACGGGAGAGACAGAGGCGGGACCATTTACTGGTCACACGGATTGGGTCTGGTCGGTGGAATTCTCGCCAGATGGTCAGCGCATCGTCTCAGGCTCGGACGATGGAACAATTCGTGTGTGGAACGCCACCACGGGAGAGACAGAGGCGGGCCCGTTTACTGGTCACACGTATTCGGTCAGGTCTGTGGGATTCTCGCCAGATGGCCAGCGCATCGTTTCAGGATCGGACGATGGAACGATTCGTGTGTGGGATGCCACCACGGGAGAGACAGAGGCAGGCCCGTTCACTGGTCACACGTCTTCCATATGGTCTGTGGGATTCTCACCAGATGGCCAGCGCATCGTCTCAGGCTCGCACGATGGAACGATTCGTGTGTGGAACGCCACCACGGGAGAGACAGAGGCAGGACCATTTACTGGTCACACGGATTGGGTCAGGTCTGTGGGATTCTCGCCAGATGGCCAGCGCATCGTCTCAGGCTCGGATGATCAAACAATTCGTGTGTGGAACGCCACCGAGACAGAGGCGGGACCATTTACTGGTCACACGGATTGGGTCTGGTCGGTGGGATTCTCGCCAGATGGCCAGCACGTCGTCTCAGGCTCGATCGATGGAACAATTCGTGTGTGGAATGCCACCACGGGAGAGACAGAGGCAGGCCCATTTACTGGTCACACATCTTCCGTCTGGTCTGTGGGATTCTCGCCAGACGGCCGGTGCATCGTCTCAGGCTCTTACGATGGAACAATCCGTTTGTGGGACGCCACCACGGGAGAGACAGAGGCAGGACCATTTATTGGTCACGCGAATTCGGTTTGGTCTGTGGGTTTCTCGCCAGATGGCCAGCGCATCGTTTCAGGCTCGGACGATCGAACGATTCGTGTGTGGAGCGCCACCACAGGAGAGACAGAGGCGGGGCCGTTTACTGGTCACACATCTTCGGTCTTGTCTGTGGGATTCTCTCCGGATGGCCAGCGCATCGTCTCAGCCTCGATCGATCGAACAATTCGCGTGTGGAACGCCACCACAGGAGAGACAGAGGCAGGACCATTTACTGGTCACACGGATTCGGTCGGGTCTGTGGGGTTCTCGCCAGATGGCCAACGCATCGTCTCAGGCTCAAACGATGGAACAATTCGTGTGTGGAACGCCACCACAGGTGAGACAGAGGCGGGCCCATTTACTGGTCACACGGATTGGGTCAGGTCTGTGGGATTCTCTCCAGATGGCCAGCGCATCGTCTCAAGCTCGCACGATGGAACGATTCGTGTGTGGAACGCCACCACGGGAGAGACAGAGGCGGGCCCGTTTACTGGTCACACAGATTCGGTCTTGTCTGTGGGATTCTCACCAGATGGCCAGCGCATCGTCTCAGGCTCGCACGATCGAGCAATTCGCATGTTGAACGCTACGACAGGAAATGCGGAAACTACAAGCCACGTCGACTTCACTAATCACTCCGTGATCGACGAGGAGGGATGGATATGTGGTAGTGGAGGTGAACTCCTCATGTGGATCCCGCAAACGCATAGGGCAAATCTTCATCGCCCGAGTAATATCTGGGTTGCCGGCGAATATGAAACCCGCCTCGATCTTTCGACTTTCGTACATGGGCAAAGTTGGACGACTTGTATTGACATCTAGATCGAACCGCTACAGTAATCCGTAGATTTTCTTTAAGCCATCTGAAGTGTAATGTGACGTTGATAATATTAGTTCGTTGAAGCGAACACGCTGACAACTCGGTCAGTCACAGGCGTGGTGTCGACGCTTTGCCACCATGATAACGTGAGTTTGTCGAGCGATAAATTTCACCGACACACACCATAGCCAGAAAAAGTAAGTGGTTCATTACGACACCAACGGCCGTCTCCCATCGCCCCGCATGTGAACCGAATGACAAAAACATGACCAAAATGCAATTGCGATGACGACGACGCTCGATATTGTCAGACATGTCGTCCCGAGTGCCTTCCCGCGGTGATCCCGCAGCTCATGCGCGCTGGACACAGGCCCCGTGATGGCCGCTGGTATGAACATGGAGAAAATACAAGGGGACAAGATAAGGCATGCGCACCGCAGTCCCCATGGCGGCTCGAACGCCCAATGTTCTAAGTGCTTGAACGCCTATCACGTACGCCAGTGACGCCAATACTCTGTCACGCATTCTTCGGATGCGCTGACCGCTCCCAGTTCTGGAGGCGGCGAGTCCAGGAGAAAGGTGGCCGTTCTGGAATGGAGGTGGAGGAGCGAGCGGCGGGCCGGCAACAGTCGATTCAGATGAGCCAGAGTCCCCACCGCGACCACACAGATCACGACCATGGCAGAAAGCTCAGCGATTCCCAACACCACTGTCCGCGACACAGGAGACGTCTATGCCCGACAACATTCAAACCTTAGGTCTACATCCTTTCTCCTCTTCAAGCGACAAAACCGTCGCTTTTCTCCACTCGCTCCTTGACACCACAGTGCGGGTCGCGCATTCTGTGACACTGCACTCGACTACAGCCGTGAACGACTCCAGGACAGTTTCGCTACTCCGGGAGCGGTCCACCGGACAGCACCTACTTCACCTGGTACCCCTTTTGTATATGATGCACCCGTCGCCGTCCAGGTTTCTCTCACCTGTCGCCGCAGGATGTTGGTTCCCCGCTTTACTATGCCGCGCTCTGTGGATTTTATGATCTGGCAGAACATCTGATCATGAAGCATCCCGAACACGTAAATGCGAGTGGTGGTCGCATCGTAGCTCCGCTTTCGGCAGCTTTGCGTAAGGGACACTTCGGTGGTAACGGAGAGAGGACTCCGCTATATACTGCGTCCGTCGATGGACGCGTCGACATCATGCACATCAGGAAAAACCTCCCGCGCTAGCGAGAGATAATGCCGTGCTAAATTATCGATAATTTGGATAATGTGGATGGCGTGCTAGTAATTGACGATAATCACTAATAATGAGCACTAATTCGCATAATCGCTTACAAGATAATATAATGGAGGAAAGTTACGACAAAAATCTGAGGTACGTATCTCGATCACTGAAGGGATTTACATAAAATGTATGACATAGCTCAAGTACTGAATAAGTGTTCCACTCTGGAGGTATACGATGGCCGAAACGAGGAAATAAGTGTATACTAGAAATGATCGAGCTGACCGGAATGATACTAGCACGCCGGTGGCCATTGTGCATCAACCTAGACACTCTGTACATTAACTGGTTCGCATCGGGCCTGGCAGGAATGGGAGAAAACCATTCAACGTATGCAAGATGGGTTGGGGGTGCAGTCACCGCAGTGTCCAACGACGGAAACACTTCTGGGATTGCCTTATTTGGCAACTGAAACACCACGCGGACTTGTGCTATTTGGTAGCCTAAGTAGCAATTAGATTGATTAGGGCGTCGATATGATCGGAACTAACCATTATTTCCATTGCGAATAAGAACAGTGTCAAAGCGTGATGGTATTCGGCGCCCGCGTGAGTCCATTTGTTCCGGCCGGACATGAATTGCGTCTACTACTTCGGGCTTGACTTCGGGGTGGCCGTTCGACTGAAACTTAATCTTGTGATATGTTGGGACAGAGCGGAAAGGAATCAGAGTGTCTGCAGCCAGATCCCTTAAGTTAGCTGTTGAAGCGTCGGGGTGATTCGTCTGAGCGATGAAGTCGGCAAGGGCGTCCTGAAATTCGACAGCGCCATACCTCACAGCAAGGACATCGAATGATGTCGCCTTTGTAGATGGGTGTAGCGTCATCTTTATACACCGCGTGGTGGGCTGTGGAGGTCCGCTTGGCTGGGGAATTTGCATGTTCTCCTGGTCGGCCCCCTGCCGCCGTTTGATGAAGGCAATGTGCTGTTGCACCTTCTCACGGCGCTCCAGCCAGGTAGTCATTTGTTTGTATTCGTCCTTGTGGTTTGTTGCACGGTAAGCATCCTTTGCGAAGTCGATGTGAAGGCGCTCAGTCTGCTCCGTGTTGTAATTGTCCGTGGTACCGAATAGCGTGATCGAGGATGAGTAATGAATGAGGCTGTGTACCTTTGGAATGTTGAAGTGGTCGCGAATGCCTAGATCAACGAAAATAGATTTATTGCTGTGGAAACTAGCCAGGGAGTCCTCAAGACGGCGCAGGGTGTCAGTTGTTTGAGAAGGAAGCTGAGCGAGATACAGGAAGTCAAGTAGCGCGCGTACAGTTCGGACCAGCCGCAAAGGTGCTTGTCCAGAGGGAAGAGGGTGGTCGATGATCAGACCCAGGAGTATTCGGCACATGTTCTTGTGTTCCAGGCCTGTGACGCGAGAAAGACCTGATATACCCTTCGCGAATGTAGTGACATGATGATTAGGAGGCAGTGATCGACAGCGTGCATCAATTGCGACTGGTCCGAATGCACGTCTCAGCCATGCCATCAGGTGCTTTGCGACACCCTGCAGCAACTGATGCAGGATGTCCGGAGTGATGGAGATGAATATATTAGAAAGCGGGAAAGACTCCCAGAATGGATGGAATACGGGCTTAAGGGCCGCTTCACGACAAGCCGCGTGGAACGTGCGGACCTCCTCGTCCGCCAAGAGAAATGTGTCGATAGCCTTGTCGTAGCTGCGTGGAGGGAACCTAGTGTATTCGCCTAGTCTGTCAAGAGGGACCGTACACTTTGGGCAACGGCCATTGTACGTGCATGTTACCAACGTCTGTTCGGGATAGTCGCCAACGAAGACAGCAAAAACGGGATGGCACCGGCGCCAGATCCCGTCCCCACTCATCATCGCGATACCGCTTTCGCTGTAGTGTGTGACTGGAGCTAGTAGTTTGCGCATGCAAGAGTGAAATAGATTAGCCAGAGCGCGGCGGCGAGCTGCCTGATTGGTGATCCCTTCAAATCTGGTGGTTGGAATGTAGCCGATCAATAGCTGGGCGTGACGTGACGGCTTTCGACGAATGGCCTTTGGAATGTTGCCGATGGTGAGGTAGACCGGATACGCAGCTTTCCCTCGGAAAAGGGTCAACTGCGTCTTGTCGGAGGACAGTATCAGTGGGACCACAGTCGCACCAGGTTGTTGCGATTCGAGGGATGTCTGTCACCGTGATGTGTAAGTATTCGGATTCGTTTGAGAAAGTATGCACACCTGTACTGCCCACCACCAGTCTCCGGTATGCATTTCACTATAGACGCGGCACGTGCGCTCGGGATCCGAGTAGTGGCGCTCTGGTGCAAATGCCAACTCATGCGCAAATTCAGGGTCACCAAAAAGGGTCCGAATACATTGCAATACATTCCGGAAGTAAAAAGACAGCCTTTCGCCTCCAATGGTAAAGTCCTCGCACTCGAATGGTGGTCGGCCGGGTAAAGCGTCGATAATCCGATCAAGTTCTTTAGCAGAACTATATGAAACTCCTAGCCTGTCGGTAACCTTCCCTGACATGTCAGTGAAAACGTAAATTGAATGGTGCGGTGCTCGCACCTCGGGAATTTGAAGGAGTTCTGTCAGAGCTGACGATGTCGGCCCGCGCATCTTGGCCCAAAGAGCAATCTCCCAATCGCACTGGGAGTGAAAAGGAGCCCAGACTGAGGTATTAAGTGCATCTTCACGGGACCGATAGTCTGATTGACCTTGAAACGGATCAGGCATTGGGGTGCCTGGGACGCCATGTGGAAAGCTGTCGACGATCACTTGAGCCTGACTGCCAGTAGTGTTACTGTCGCTGCCGTCGCGTATGGGTGGGTTTGGTGGTGAGGTTAAGGGGTGCAGAGTTTCAGATGAGGGTGGAGGAGACAATTGCACCCCGCTAGCGTGTCCTTGATCATCGTCGACTGTAGCTTCGATGTCTTGAACTAGTGCTTCCCAAACATCGGCATCCATAGCATCTGCAGTATCCGCAGCGTCGGCATCTACGGTGTCCGCAACGTCGGCATCCGCAAGGCTGCCATCATCCGTGACATCCATCCCTCGGGTAGTGTTGGCGTCATGCGTGGTGTGAGCGGCGTGCAGAGTATCTGAAGTAAACATATGAGTGGATACCCTCATGTACATTGTCGGACGATACCTATATTGTGCTCGGAAATTGTATCGTCGCCAGCGTCGCCTTGTGTGTCCTGTGATGTTGGAGTTGGAGCGGATACCTGCAGAGATCTGCCAGTCTGAAATGTCAACGGTTTTTGCAACGCCGCATACACAATACGGCAGTCTGCACGCTGAGATCTGCTAAGGTGTTGAGAAAAACCGCGCGGGTTGAAAACCTTCCTGCACCCGGGACAATGGACCTGTACAGTATTCATGGTTTGGGATAAAAGCGGATTACCTTGCTTAAGAAGCTCAAGCGGGCACCACGTGCGAGAAGGAAGCGCGTCGAAGCATCGAGATCGGAATCGAACTGGGCGGATGCTGCAACTTCACGGAAATGAGCAAGGTAAAGCTTCAGTGAACTAGCGGCCAAGGACGCGGACGCTTTAGTTTGTGCGTCAAATTTTGGGCTGGACGGTCAGAAGCTTGGTCAAGCGGGCACCACGTGCGAGAAGGAAGCGCGTTGAAGCATCGAGATCGGAACTGAACTGGGTAAATGCTGCAAGGTAAAGCTTCAATGAACCAGCGAGCTTGAATGGCCAAGGACGGCGCGGATTCTGTTAGCTAGTGCGACGAATTTGGGCTGTAAACAGAGGGCGGCAAAAGCTCAGTCAAGCGGGCACCACGTGCAAGAAGGAAGCGCGTCGAAGCATCAAGATCGGAATCGAACTGGGCGAATGCTGCAACTTGGCGGAAATGAGTAAGGTAGAACTTCAGTGAACTAGCGGCCAAAGATGCGGACGCTTTAGTTTGTGCGTCGAATTTTGGGCTGTAACCAGAGGACGGTCAGAAGCTCGGTCAAGCGGATACCACGTGTGAGAAGAAAGCGCGTTGAAGCATCGAGATCGGAACTGAACTGGGTAAATGCTGCAAGGTAAAGCTTCAGTGAATCAGCAAGCTTGAATGGCCGAGGACGGCGCGGATTCTTTTAGTTAGTGCGACGACTGTAAACAGAGGGCGGCGAAAAGCTCGGTCAAGCGGGCACCATGTGCGAGAAGGAAGCGCGTCGAAGCATCGAGATCGGAGCCAAACTGGGCGAACGTTGCAAGGTAAAGCTTCAGTGAACCAGCAAACTTTTCGTTAGTGTGATGAAATTCGAACTGTAAACAGAGGACGACGCATGGACGACACTTTTAGTTAGTGCAACGAAATTTGGATATAAAAGACCCGCATACCGTCGTACTGAATCCCCATCCCCATTCCTGTCATTACTGAACACGTTATAACGTCTCTCATTTACCTTCACTTTCAATCTTGTCGTCTTCTTGTGCTTCGTAAATGGCCCCGAGCACCCGCCGTTCACGCATCATCGCAGCCAATATTAGAGCTGCGATCTCTCAGACAAATGGGGCACCCAGTGAAAATGCCCTTGATTCACAGAGTCCGGCGGATCATACTACATCGACTCAATACGCCGCAGTAATCCAGAACAACCCCGATTTGTCTGGTATCCGCACAAGTAAGTCTAAAGCCTCATAGAGTCAGGCTTGTCGCTCACGGCCACAAGCACGCGGGAAACGCACCTTTGTTTCAAGTGATACCGCTACCGTCCCGCCTCCAACCCCTGTTCCGACTGAAGCCCCCCAAGGAATACCCTCAAAGCGAGCGAGAGTCACCGGTAAGTGGTCGATGGAAACGGAGGTGGACAAAGCTCACCATAGAACCAAGGGCCTGCTCATGTCCGTCCAATGCCGCTCCAGTTACCCAGCAATGGAGAAACTATGGCTGCGCCAGTGAGCGATGGCGCTGTGAAGGGCAAGGGCCGCGAGTTGAAACGCAGTGATTACTAAGCATATTTGGCCGACCAAACAATCAACGAACTCACGAAAATTTTCAGCGTCGTCTTTTTACCCTGGCCGCGGTGATGATACCCATCCTCTCGCGTCTCTTCAAGTCGACCCCGGCAACCGATTTGCCCACGACTCCGATCCCGAGGACGACATTGAAAATGAAGACGACTGGTTGGAAGATGAACAAGCAGCCAACGTCGCTCGAAAAGTCTCAGCAAAGACCTCTGAGGTCACCATAACAGAGGTAAGTCCGCAACACCCTTGAATACATCCAGCGGCCCAGCCTGTTGACTACTTTCGCAGAGGCCCTCCTGGCTGGGAGCAGATGTCATTCCACCCCGAACCACGCAGACCCCCAACAGGATTGTGCTGGACATTGACGCGTCTGGTAGTGCAGCGTCTACTCCTCGCTTCGGGACTCTGTCAGAGCTCGGAACACCCACTGTTGAGCTGTCAGGTGAGTAACGTTACCCTCACCGAACATCTTTGTGTGGCTGACATATTAATCAGCTACTGCAACCACGTCACAGACGGAGGCGACAACCACGACAACCGAGTCCTCTGGGGCCACATGGCCCACTGATACGAACCTATTGCCTCCTGGTGCGAAGAGACTTCTACTGACCAACCAGGACCCGTTAGTCCGCAATGTGGTTCAAGAGGCAATTGAGAACTTGCGAGCGTCACTACTGTTTGATCACGCGTTCCCGACTGCGACTATGGCGTTTGCCTTCACCAAGGAAAGTCTCATCACTGCTGCTGAGAAATATAAACCCGGTGCCATACACATACAACGCCGACTCCAGCAAGACGAACAGTACCTAACGAAGATAGTTCCACTGGTAAGTTTTATTAATATTGTGATGGTGCTTGCAGACGCAGCAGTGATGGCTCGCCATCACGTGTGTGCCCGTTTACTTGGGGATGAAGGTGGGTTGGCGGACAGGTCGGCGTTGTGGTGTACTGGCGGGTGTATATGAGACGACTACTGACACTGTGCGACAGGTGCGCGTTCGCGTCCCACTTATACGGAGTGAAGTCAAGGACGCTTGCAACGCTATTTGTGTACCCATATTAATTTCCCTTGGGTCGGCAAACAACATCGCTCAGGTGGTCCGTCTGCAGACCCATAAGTTTAACTACACATTTCCGACCAAGGTAAGCGTAAAACGCTGTGCTGGCATGATCTGACCTTTTGTCAGAGAGGCCTCCTTGTCGGAACTCCCCCGCGTACACACCCCTACCGCAATGAGTGCATCATTTCAGCCATACGGGACCTCTATTTCACTGGCGGGAGGACATCATTTGCATCGTGCTACGATCACCTTTTCCCGGTACATCAAGGACGTGATGGAATACCCGCTCGTGAGGTCCCAGCACCTATGGTCGCATTGGTTGCGACTGCGGTGAGTTGATATGATACTATCAAGTCGCACGCTAACTTTATTGATTAGATGTATGCCACACTCCACGAGTGGCGTACTGGCGCACCGCAGGTGTTTGAGTTCTCTGCCAACACCTATTTGGACGTGTACAACTCCAATACCAATACACTCAACTATATCATGAACAGCCGGCCAAATGCATACCATGTGATGATGGCTGATATATATACCCAAGCCAGGTGAGTTGCCGCTCGTCATTGAATAATCACCACTCTGACTAGGTTGCCACAGTGCCAACTCTGGACTTGATGACTCGCCCGATGTCGAGATTGCTGATCTTGATCTCGACGATCTTGAAGACTGAGCACTGTCCACTGGCAAATGAATCCACAGTCGGTTTATCGCCTTCAAATGTAATTAACACTACTAATATGCCTTTAACAGTCAACCGTGATTCCCATATACCCCTGTGATTCCCGTCTTTTCTATTTTCGTTTTTGTCCGCTTGCACACTGGCAAATGAATCCACGGTCAGTTTATCGCCTTCAAATGTAATTAACACTATTAATATGCCTTTAACAGTCAACCGTGATTCCCATATACCCCCGCGATTCCCGTCTTTTCTATTTTCGTTTTTGTCCGCTTGCACATGCAGCATCCATTCTTTACATCACATTATCTTTACATTATCATCACATTATCTAATTTGAATAATCCGTGAAATTTGAAAAATCCGTGAAATTTGAAAAATTGGACGCTTGATAATTGTGATAATCCAAAGATAGATTATCGATAATTTAGTCGAAATTATCTGCCCATTATCTGCCCATTATCACAAATTATCACAAGATTATCACAAGATTACATATAAATTATGGGGGGGCATCATAATACATGATAATCAAGGTAATATCGATAATTTCAATAAATTATCGCTTATTATCTCTCGCTAGCGCGGGAGGTTTTTCCTGATGCAGTGGCTACTCGATTACGGCGCAGATCCAAATGCTCGGAGGGATAACGGGTGGACATCGCTACACCTAGCAGCAACCTTCCGGAACCTCGAGGCTGTTATATTGCTACTCGAACACAACGCAGACGCCAACTCGTGGGGCTCTGAAGGCTTAACTCCGTTACACGACACCACGCATAACCTTCCAGGCTATCCGGAGGGAGAGTGTGTCGACGTCATGCAGCGACTACTGGAGCACGGGGCAGACCCAAATGCGCGTGACAACAATAACTGGACTCCGTTACATGAAGCCTCGTCCAAGGGATTACTCGAGGCCGCTCGAGTGCTACTCAGTTACGGAGCGAGCGTAGTTGAGAAGGATGGGAAGGGCCAGACCCTATTTCAAGTGGCTTTGTCAAACGGACACCATGAAATGACGAAACTACTGTTAGATCACGGCGCTGTGGCTCCGCCGTAGTTTATACGCGTTCACGTTCCAGTCACCGACACGTAGGAATCTATTACTGTAATACCAGAAGTCTGTAACTGCTAGATGAAGCCAGAAGTTGCGCTGCCGAGTTGAACCTCTCAGAATACGTCATCGATATCCCATGAGCCGTATACGCCCTTAGAAGGAGGCAATGTTCGACCCCATGGAGAAGCGCGACTTGCATATCGGCCGCGTTTCATAACTTGGTGACAAGTGTTCAATGCTTCCTAACTCATGCTTAACTGCACGCATACATTAGTTTATAGATAGTAGCGATCTACCTGAGCTGGTATAAACTGTAAAGAGTAGGGGGAAAAAAAAAAAAAATTAAGGCAAAAACAGGGCGGGAGATCTCCGGATCGACCGCAGGCGCACTTATTTGCGCCTCGTGAGCACCTTCAAGTTCGCCTTGATGATATCAGCAGCGCGCTCGCACTCCATGCGCGACAGCGCCGCAGCTGTAGCTCGAGCGGACTCGGAGCTGAGTACGATTACTGAGCGTTGAGTTATCGTTGGTGGTTATGCGGATCGGATCGGATCGGAGTGAAGGCAATAGTAAGCGTGAGTCACTCTCGAGTTGGTCGCATCTGCTTGCAGTCGTGTGCACGGCCAGAGGCCACCTCACGGAGATGGAGAATGGGCTCGGATCGCACAGTCTGACCGGGCCAACGAGTTGTGATTATGTAATATTACAAACGCTCGTCAGACGATCACACCGTCTCGTCTCGTCCCCTCACTGGGGCTTGCTTTTGCGATGCAGTTACTTATGAACTTTCAGCACCACCTATGTTACGCGCATACTGCCATTGTACGCAATGCCAACGGTTGACCGGTGTGTGTGTCCGTATGTCCCGCGTGCCTGACATTTCAATCGTCTGGGCGATAAGGTTGTCCATGCATCCATACTGTACCATACACTTCTCCGCTTCCGCCTTCGCACGGACACACGACTCTCCCGTCGACTCTTTTGTTAATCCACTCAAACCCTGGAAGACTCGTACTCGCTGTCGCGCATGGGTGTCACCGTCTCGTCACAATTCAAAGACGGACAGGATTAGCGTGTGAGGCCCACACCTGGCCCGCGACCACTCGGGGCACATATTACGTTGGGCCGAGCTGCGACCGACCGCGCACATCTTTTACGACGCGTTTGTTGGACATCAGAGATGGCTTGGGAAGATGGGAGGGTTACGAAGGAACTTCGGAGAAGATCGCCTGACAACCGCCGGCCGCGGCGTCAGACTGGTCAGGTCATTCTGACATCTCGTAAGTTAGGTCCCCTACATCTCGTTTCTGAAACAGAGGATTTTAATCCAAAAATACTACGTGCGACGTTCGGTACGCGGAGCGCCAAAGGTATCAGCATCAATAAAGTGTTCGTGCAAGTAAAGAATGTGAAGATCGGAAAAATGGAAGTGTCAGGGTCTGTGTGAAAGTCCGCTAAAGCTCTCTTAACCGCAATTAAAATAGTTGCCATCAATTACGTTCGGGCAACCTTGGGTATCTGTCCCCGAAGGGTGAGCCGCGGGGTGCGTGACGTAGCATATGACTGACCTTTATTTGTGGGACAATCGGCAGGATCATCGCAGCATTTGAGGCACGCCCGAGGCCCGGCTGGCTCAAGGATCTCAATGTAATGGTTGTAACTGAATTCTTCTCAGTCAGCGAAGGATTTTGGGGGCCGATGCGAGCTCATGGGTACTTACTTCAGGCAGATGGACCCCTGCGGGTTCCCCATGCCGCCCACACCGCCGCTCGAGTCATACTGCCCCCCCGCATCGTTCGGGTTCAAGCGGGAAAGATGGCTGGAGTTGATGCAACCCGTGACTACCGTTTCGGTTTTAGCACGCACGCGAAATGGTGGTTGAACCGAAAAACGTACCTTGTGCAAAGCGCCCCCCGTTCTTGCCCGTTCCATTCTTGAACTCGATGTTCCTCCAAAAGTCAGCGGGAAGCTGCCCTTGACTACTGTCTAGGCGACCTGCCGGTGTACAATAGGTCTTCATGCCACCGGGATGCTCACTATCACCGACGTTGGTATGAGGAGTACGCGGCACAATTATGCTGACAGTCGAGACAGTTTTGAGAGGACAGTAGGAAGGCGAGCAAAAAGACGACGAACCAGTGAGTCTTGGCATCTGTGATATAGACAATATTATCGGATGGAACATCACGGTTCACGATACTAGAAGGGGAGGCTAAGGCTCCGAGTGCCCAGGCGAAAAAAAGAATATGGAAAATGGGCCTCATAGGGAAGCCTTGAAACTAACGCCAATGTGCAGCCCTTATATTTAAGGCTAGATAAACCGGACCGATTAAGTTAGACCCGACTGGCTTATATAAGGGGCATATTTTAAGCGCACACTATACCCGACATCAACGCAAGCGTCATTTGAGCAGATCTCTACACCGGAAACGAACGGCCATGGACTCAGAACAGGAGTCTTCATTGTTCTCTATTATCGCTTACTATCTGGAAGCAGTCACCTAGTCCAGGCTCCAAGATACTGAGTTGCTCGACAGACCACATGCCGTTGACTGGACTCCGTTACATTGAGCCTCGTACGAGGGGTTACCCGAGGTCGCCCGATTGCTACCCAGTTACGGAGCGAACGTAGATGAGAGGGATGGGAATGGCAGGACCCCATTTCAAGAGGCCTTGTCAAAAGGACACGATGAAATGACGAAACTACTGTTAGAACACGGTGCCGTGGCTCAGTCTTAGCGTATGCTTTCACGTTGCGGTACCGACACGTAGAAATCTATCAATACCAGAAGCCCTTGTAGAACTGCTCGATGAAGCCAGAAGTGGCGCTGCCGAGGAGTCGATAAGTTGATGAACCTCACAGAATACGCGCTCCCCTGTCATCAATATCCCGTGAGCCAAATATACCCTCAGAAAGATGGCCCCATTGGAGAAGCGAGACTTGCATATCGACTTTTCGAAGGTTAGGAGGACTGTGACGAATTCAGGATGTCTAGTCTCTCCTCGCTCCGCGCGAAATCCTCAGCGGCAGCCTTGGTCGCATATTAGAGCGGCTCCAGGTCCAGCTAAAGGAACCGAAGCCCGCTCTGTGCAGGCGTGGCCCCTACCTCCCCTTCGACCTCTGTGTGCGCACGTACGCGCCGCTCCGACAAGCCAGGTAGACTGCCGTACGCATGTAGAACTGCCTTGCGTCGTGGAAGCAGATGCCCGACCTGTGTGTGCAGATCAGTAAGAATCCATGTGTGTGGGGAAGAGTGAGGGAGTAATTGCTTACTTCACTCCGGTGACTTTACCCGTAAGGTGCATCAGGCTTGGAATGTCACGCGTTGGGTCATCGGCAATAGCCCATGGGAGAATGAGAATACGCATTGGCACATATATACGAAGAGAGGGGGATAGTATCACGAACAATGATGCATGATGGGAGTAATGGGGTAACGAGCAGCTGTCCTGGCGCGGAGACTTGTGCCGCCTCAGCACATACCGACATTGTCGAGGAGAACAGGCACTGCACGTGCCGCCGCCCGCGCCACCCGTTTGCAAGCTTCGTCACGAACGGTCTCGAGTAACCATCGCGTATGCGTCCGCACCCCACGATCATCAATATTGCAATCTCAATCCGGTGCGAGCAACATCATCATCGAGCCAACCACTGAGGCGTCTATCACTCATGCACGTTCATGTGCGTATTGACGCTCGCCGCCGCCTCGTTGGGAGGTTTGATCACGAGGCGGTGTACACTATCTGCCCAGTCTTCTCACCCTCACCGGTACACAAGTCATCCTTAATTTCTCCACATTTACCACTCCCATGTCCCAGACGACTCCCACGGCCGTAGCTTCCTCACGCTTCCAAGACATTTTCAATGCTGCCTTGAAATCCTACCAAAAGCAGACAAAGAAAGATCTCATCGCACATCCACTCGCCTCCCAGTTACAATCGTGCGACGCAACTAGCGCTATCCTCGCCGTGCTTCAAGATCAAGTTCAGGAATTTGATCAAGCTCACAGCGGCGACGAGAGATTGATAAAGTGGTTGATCCCAACCGTGAACGTCTTGTATGCATTTTCCGCCGCCGTCTCCGAGGGCGTTGGTCTGGTAAGTCTTGACATTTGAACTAATGTAAGCCTCTCTGATGTATATTTTATAGGTGTTTTCGCCTGCGAAAGTGATCTTTGCAGGCATCGGTGTCCTCCTTTTAGCGAGTATCTTATCTATTATTTTGGCGGGATCATTCTGATGTTGAAGGTCTCATAGGCTGCCAAGGATGTTGCGGCGAGCAAAGATACTCTCGCAGAGCTATTTGAACGGATAGGGTTCTTTTTCAACCGGCTCGAGAGTTACACTGAGGTAACACCGACGGCGGCGATGACAAACATAATCACGAAGATAATGGTGGAGGTACTTATGATCTTTGGGATTGCAACGAAAGAGCTGAGGCGGGGATCTGCAAGTGAGTTTCCGATTGGCGGTCTATTAGTGTCTACTGAAGTACGCGTAGAAAAGTTCCTGAAGAAATTGGCCGGAATGACTGATCTGGAGGATGCGGTGAAGAAGCTGGACAGATTAACACAAGAAGAGGGTCGAATGGCGCTTGCAGAGGTGCTGAAGATCACACACATTGTCCGGGACGAGGTGAAAGTGGTCGACGGAAAAGTGGAGAGCATAGACGGCAAGGTAGAAGACGTGGGCGACAAAGTCGACGATGTGAGCGATAAAATCGACGACGTGGGCGACAAAGTAGACGACGTGGGTGACAAAATTGATGACGTGGGTGACAAAGTGGTCGACGTGGGCGACAAAGTAGACGGCGTGGGCAGCAAAGTGGAGGATATAGGCGACAGAGTGCAATCCGTAGATGAAAAGATCCAAGTAGTCATTGATGGTGAGCGACACGTCCAGTCAGTCACCGATACCTTCTAACATTTTTACTTTCAGACGGCAAGGAGGCAAGACTGGTGGCGATGGAAGCAAAGTGTTCGTCATCTCCTAGCCTCACCACCGTCGCTCACTGCTCGCGCTTACGCCTGCTCACAGGGAACCAGATAAAACAACTCCTACGAGCGTGGCTCTCTCCCGCAGATCCGTCCACAAACCACAACATTGCACGAAAGGGTCAACACAAGGGAACCGCCGTATGGTTCTTCCAAGGCAGTATCTTCGTCGAATGGAAATCTACTGGCTCCCTCTTGTGGATCCATGGAAAGCGTGCGCTTCTCCCAGCATTTTTCGGGCTCGCGCTTTCTGACAGACTCCAATTTTGGTAGCGGGTTCGGGGAAGAGCGTTATCTGGTATGTTGTCCCTTGCCTGCTTTCATGTCGAAACTTATTTTCGCCAGTTCCTCCGTCATTCAAGAAATTATGGCTTCATACGAAGTGGGATCAGCTATCATGGCCTATTTCTACTTCGATTTCCGGGATCTCAGAAAGCAAAGCCGTCACGACCTGCTACTTTCTCTCGTATTCCAACTTTCTACTCGCTCTAGTCCTTGCTGTGATATCCTCCACCGCGTTTACAAGACACACGAAGATGGATCTCGACAGCCGAGTGACGACACCTTGAAGGGATGCCTGAAAGACATGCTAAGACTACTGGGACGCGGCCCGACTTTCGTCGTCCTGGATGCGCTCGACGAGTGCCCAGACTCTCCCGGAATTCCATCCCCACGTCATGAAGTCCTCCAACTCGTGAAGGAACTCGTCGGCCTTGACCTGCAAGGACTTCACATTTGCGCGACGAGTCGCCCAGAAGTTGACATCCGAGTTGTCCTCAAGCCGCTAGCGTCTCGTTCGGTTTCCCTACATAATCAAACTGGTCAACAAACCGACATTGCCGACTACGTTCGAAACGTCGTCAACTCGTCTCCGAGTACGGCGATGAGGAGATGGAGAGCGGATGATAGAAATATGGTAATCAAGACGCTGACAGAACGAGCTGATGGAATGTGAGAGCGTCAAGTTATACTGTGCTAACGGCGGTTTCTGATGTTGTCGTACAGGTTCAGATGGGTATTTTGTCAGTTGGATGCGCTGCAACATTGCTTCCCGTCAAACCTCCGTCAATTTCTTGATGAACTGCCTGAGTCCCTGGACGAGACATACGAGCGGATATTGAGGGGCATCAACAAGGCTCAAAAGGATAATGCCCGTCGTCTTTTACAGTGTCTTGCTGTAGCTGTCCGACCGCTTCGAGTTGAGGAGCTCGCGGAACTACTGGCGTTCGATTTTCAAGGGCCGAGCTCGGGGGAAATTCCGAAATTGAAGGATGACTGGCGGTGGGACGATCAAGAGGAGGCGGTACTTTCGACGTGTTCAAGTTTGATCGTCATCGTCCCTGGCGGTGCCAGTGGTTCCCAGGTAGTGCAGTTCTCGCACTTTTCGGTGAAAGAATACCTTACGTCGGCTCGTCTCGCAAGGTCAGATGAAGATGTTTCGTGGTTTCATATCGATCTCGAGGCGGCGCATACTATCCTGGCGCAGGCGTGCCTGGGGACACTGCTTCGGCTGGACGTCCACGTTGATACGAAAGGGTTTCCCCTGGTTGAATACGCTTCTCGTCAGTGGGTGGACCACGCACGATTCGAGGGAGTGTCACCACGCGTCCGGGATGGGATTGATGACCTCTTCGACAGCTCCAAGCCACATTTCGCAGCGTGGCTCCGGGTGCACAACATGGATAAATACTGGGTCAATTTCTCACGCCGGGCTGGCGTCGGCTCCCCGCTTTACTATGCCGCATTGTGTGGACTTTATGACCTGGTAGAACGTCTTATCATGAAGCACCCGGAACAAATAAATGCGAGTGGCGGTGACCTCCTAGCCCCGCTTCCGGCAGCTGTGTACGAGAGACACTTCGATGTCGCGAATTTACTCCACAAGCACGGTGCGACCGTAGATGTCCGAGGTGACTCAGAGAGGACTCCGCTATACACTGCGTCGATCGATGGACGCGTCGACATCATGCAGTGGCTACTCAATCATGGCGCAGATCCAAATGCTCGGAGGGTTACCGGTTGGACACCGCTGCATATAGCAGCAGCCCATTCGGAAGTCGAGGCTGTTCAGGTGCTACTCAATCACAATGCCGACGTCAACTCGCGGACTGACGACGGCCAAACTCCGTTATGCAACGCCATATCCTACTCTGGTAGTCATACGGTAAGAGAGAAGGTCGTGCAGCAACTACTGGAACGTATGGCGGACCCAAATGCTTGTAGCGACAACCACTTGACCCCGTTACATCGAGCTTCATCCCAGGGGTTACTCGAGGTGGCTCGATTGCTACTCAGTTACGGTGCGAATGTAGATGAGAAGGACGGGCAGGGCAGGACGCCATTCCAAGCCGCCACGGAAAATGGATACCATTACGTCTCGAGACTGCTGTTAGGACATGGTGCCGTGGCTCAGCCGTAGCTTATATGCATTCATGTTCCAGTTACCGACATGTAGATACCAGAAGTCTTTTTACAACTGTTAGATGAACCAAGAAGGTGCGCTGCTGAGTTGATGAGTTGATGACCCTCTCAGAATTCGTCATCGATATCCCGTGAGCCATATACACCCTTTAGAAGGAAGGAAATGTTCCCATGAAGCAGCGCGACTTGCATATCGGCCGCGTTTCACAACTTGGCGACAAGTGTTCAATGCTTCCTAACTCATGCTACACTCACTGCAGGCATTTTACAATGTAATCCAATTCAGTCGGCTATTTCACGAAATCTGATTGGTCAGATTGTTGCAACTGAATTGGATTACATTGTAAAATGCCCACAGTGACTGCAAGCATGCATTACTGTAATAGGGATACTGTAGTGTTCTACCTGAGGTGATATAAACTGTAAAAGGTGGGAGAAATAAGGCAAAAGCACGACGGGAGATCTACGGATCAGCCGTCGGTAGCAGGCGCACTCATTTGCGCTTCGTCAGCCTTCACGACGACGGCCTTGATGACGTCAGCGGCGCGCTCGCACTCCTTTCGTGACACCGCCGCCGTGACGGCGAGGCGGATGCTCGCGCACTCCTCGACCAGCTCTTGCCCGCGCAGCCGCCGCGCCCGAGCGGTCCAGACGCCTTGTGCGAGCGCCTCATCCACGATATCCTGCAGCAGGCGCTCCTCACCCGCCATGTCGAACGACAGTGCATCGCGCGGCGCAGGGGTCGTAGGGTTCGGCGGCTTCGCGATGTGGATGCAGAAAGCGTCGGCGCATACCGCAGGTGGATGTGGATGATCGGCGAGGCGGTATGTGAGGGGACCGTGATGGCTTCGACACAGTCAAGAACAGCCCGGGTTGCCAGCACGTTCTCCTGCAGCGCGCTCAGGATCGACGGCATGTTCTGCAGGATGTCGATGCCCTCCGACACGGAGACGGCAAGGAGCGCCGGGACAGCGGCGGAAAATACAAAGGATGTGCCGTTGATGCGCTGGTGACCCACGACAATAAAGCCGATGAGTTGAGCCCGTTGGCGACCGATCCGACGATCATGTCTATTTGCGTGGCCTTTGCGGTTGAGTTGAGCCAACATACGATAATGCAAAGTAAAAAAGACGCACATCAGCAAAAAACCTGGAAAATTATCAGTAATTATAAGTAATTATAATTGCCGCAAGTGATGCAATTGGACCCCAGATTGGCAATTGATCTGAGTGATCATCATGGTGCCCTGAAATTCAAAATCTTCGGTGATCAATTACAGTGCTTCCTGAGTATTGTGGGCACTTATAATTAATTTTAGGGGTTTCAAGTGCTTCTATGCATATAGGTGTATTGTCATTTGCTGCAGATTTGAAGGTGCTTATAACCAATTATAATCAGAGGAGAAACAATTGGAAAAAATATATCACACTGTATTCAGCTATTTTACCATTCTCAATTATCCATTGTTTTTTTTTTTTTTTTTTTTTTTTTTTTTGAGAATCAGCTGATTATCCAATTATGAATATGACTTACAGAGAGGTACATTATTTATAACCTGCACATCGTGGGTTCGAACATGGTGCACACGGTGATCAGTAATCATTACCACTGGGCCAAGAGAGCGTACATGACTTAAGCTGATAAATCCTCTATAGACAGCAGGGCGAATATCATGGCATCCCTGGTTAGCGCTTCGACTTCGTCTACAATCAGGAGTCGGCCACAATGGCCACTGTAGCCCTTGCCCGAAATCAGCCATTTCCATTCGTTTTGATTTCCGTTGTTCTCGGCGTTCGCTTCGCCTCATCCTCTCTTACTCTCTCTCCACCAATGACAATAGTGATTGGCTCAGGTATTTTTGGAGCCACCTGTACCCGTGATGAGGGGTAGGGGTTTCTGGGGTTTGGGTGCGGGTTTTGATGGGTCGCGCGGGTACGAAAACCCGAACAGGTTTGCGGGTCATGTGTACACACTTGGGTGCACACATACACATCAAATTTATTGATCCTATATACACTACTACAGGTACTACAGGGATGTGAGCTGTCTGTCTAGGGATCACGCGTGAACGATGACGGTGTGGCAGGTTGACATGTGGTATTGAAACAGCGCCGATGCGATGGGGTGGTCGAGACGGGGTGAACAGGTGGACGGCGCCGGCGTCGAGGTGGCGGTGGGGGCTGTGTCGGGACGATGCTGGTGCGGGTCGAGGTGCGCGGCGCTGGTGGAAGTGTTGTAGTGGGGTCAAGGTGGCTGTGGGGGCTGTGTCGAGACGGCGCCAGTGCGGGTCAAGGTGCGAGGCACTGGTGGAAGCGTCGTAGCGGGGTTGAGGTGGCTGTGGGGGCTATGTCGAGACGGCGCCGGTGCGGGTTGAGGTGCACGGCGCTGGTGGAAGCGTCGTAGCGGGGTCGGGGTGGCTGTGGGGGCTATGTCGAGACGGCGCCGGTGCAGGTCGAGGTGCACAGCGCTAGTGGAAGCGTCGTAGCGGGGTTGAGTTGGCAGTGGCGGCCGTGTCGAGGTGGCGGCAGCGTGGCGGGGTCGAGGTGGTGGTTGTAGCCGGGTCGGTAGGGTCGAGGGTGTCACAGCCAGGTCGAGGTGGCGGGGTCGAGGGGCAGCGGGTGCGGGTGGTGGTGTTGAGGGTGCGGCGAAGTCGTTACAGTCGTGGGAGGTCCTGCCCGGTCGAAATGGGTAAAAGAAAAAAAAAACTGAAAACAAAACTCATCTGAGTGGGGCCAAATGCCACGAGATGGTGACAAGGGAGATAGCGACAACGGGATGACCTGCGTACACATACGTGAGCGGCAGGTGAGGGGAGCGGCAGAGGCGGGTTGGGTGCTCATATGTCGCGAGGTGTCAAGGGGGTGGGAAGAGACCTTTGTGAAGGTGATGACGAGGCCGCCACTGTCCTGCAGCCTGCACTGGTTAGAGACGAACGGGGAAAAAAAAAGAAGAAAAAAAAATGTAGCTTCGTATTTGGTCTTCGGGATGTGCGTGAGGGGAAGGGAGAGGGACATGCGGCCTGTCTTCAGGTGCCTAGGGACTGTTTGCGAAGTCGGTGATCTGGTTTGACAGAAGGGTGCGTCGGGGAGGAGGGGAGAGAGAGTGTGTGTATGTACAAGGTGATGGGAGAAGCGATAGTACAGTATCGATGGTATGAGTGTTGCACGCACATTACCGTACGGGTTTGCCGAGGCCTCGGGTTGAAGACCGGCCACCCGTACCCATACCCTGGCAATACCCGAACCGACACCCAGCGGGTTACCCGAACCCGTGGCCAATCACACTGATTATAATTAAATTGAAGTGCATACAACAGTGCCAAGATTATCCGGGAATTGTAAGTGCTTATAATGCGACCATGACTTATGAAAAAATTGCAAGCGCAGCCATGACAGAAATTGTAAGTGCTTATAAATTAACTGTGTTTGGCCATGGGAATTGTAAGTACTCGTATCTTACCCAGACGGATGGGCCATGATTGTAGCCCAGTCACAAGCAATCATGATTCTGTTATGATAATAATACAAGCTTAAATTCTCTGATAATTTGCATGAGCAATTTCGACTTTGCTAAGTTAATAAAAATTTTAGGGTTTTTTGCTGATGCATACGGGGACGTTATACAGTTCTGTAAGACCGCGTCTAGTTCATCATGCTCTCATCAAGAATAAGACGATACGTGTACTTTTGTTTCAGCTTGACTCAGATCTATTCATGAGGTCGGAACGCGACCGTACTGTTTCTGATCGCGCCTAGCTTACAAGTTTTGTTATATCCACCATGGCACCATTCTTCTCAAAGATACCCTCGGTGACAATGAATCGTCTCGTAAGAGGCCCGTGACGTTTCCGACGTTCTTTTTCGACGCCCAGGAGCACGCCTTCGAGGCTTTTGAGATCATTGTGATCGAACCAGCGAACTGTAGAATGCGAAATTTGCAAGCCCTTCTGAATGTCAAAATCGATACCCCGGCCGGCGACAATGATGTCGCCACACTTTGCAAATGTGGGAATCATGCAAGGTATTGTTGAGAACCCCTGCGAGTAGAGAATCGAGGCCTCTGTACTGAGCAAGTCCGCTATATGATCTAGGGATGGGAAAGTTCGAACCATTTCGGATTTGTGTCCCTTTTTTCCAAACCCCAAATTGGACTATGGGTTCAGTTTTGGGTATGTTGGTCCAGCCAAACCTCTGAACAGAATGAACCCCTGAACAGACCCTCAGTCCAGCTCGAAGCTGAGAAAAAAAGAGCAAAAACCCAAACCGAACCGAACTTTCCCAACCCTAGCTCAGCCTATATCACGCTCAAGGTCCATGTGGACATCTGCAAACAGAAACTGTTCCACCACGGAAGAGCGCATTGATAGCACAGGAACGCACCAATAGTACTGTAGAACCCAGGAGGGACACAATGACCAACACCATAATTCCGGAGGGTTTCTGTCACAGGGCCACACACTTTGATAACTTCGTTGCCGGCGAGGCCCATGAAGTTGTAGCTGCATCACCTGGTCCCCCAGAAAATTGGAATGCTATTATAACTAGTTGTAATATAGGTGTGCCAGTTGTATTTAATTTATATATATTACAACATATTTTTGGTGATTACAACCAAATTACAACTAGTTATAATAGCATTCCAATTTTCTGGGGGACCAGGTGATGTACATGATCTGACGGTTGAAAATTGGAATGCTATTATAACTAGTTGTAATTTGGTTGTAATCACCAAAAATATGTTGTAATATATATAAATTAAATACAACTGGCACACCTATATTACAACTAGTTATAATAGCATTCCAATTTTCTGGGGGACCAGGTGATGTGACAAGATTGAGAGCGTGCTTGCCCATGTTGGCGAGTTTCGGCCTGGGTCCATTTGCACCAGAGACCACGGGTACAGACGTGAGACTGGATTGTTCTTCTGGGGTAAGCGGGGCACCTAGAGGATCTGGGGTCCATTCGTCTACGAGTTCGTCGACCTCCTGCAGCGTTCAACGTGCACGGGTCGGTGTTCCAGCAGAGAGATACTCAGCGGACGAACCTCCTCAGAAAACTGAATAAAGTGCTTTTCACTGTTATCTGCGCGGGTACGGGACTGAAGAAGGGTGCAAATCGCAAGGAGGGCCAAGTGGATTTCGAGGACTGCGCGACCTGGGTCGTTTTGGTGGGAAAACTTGACGTAGCGAGCGATGACATGGGACCCAGGTAATTGTTTTTGAAAAAAAAACGGAAACCCTAGAGCATAGGACAGAAATGCAGAGAGAGGCTCGAAGCTGAGTTATCGATATTGGCGCTCACAGTCACGTGGACTCTAAACGTACGTGGGCCGGGAGGGTGGCCAGCGTCAGTTCGGCGTCATCATAATCACTGAGGCAAGTACTGAGGCGTCTATCATTCATGCACGTTCATGTGCGCATTGACGCTCACCGCCGCCTCGTTGGGAGGCTTGACCACAAGACCGTGACGGTGTGCGCTATCTGCCCAGTCTTCCCACCCTTACCTGTATACGGCCATCCTTGATTCCTCTACATTTACCATGTCCCAGACGACTTCCACGGCTGCAGCTTCCTCATGCTTCCAAGACATCTTCAATGCCGCCTTGAAATCTTACCAAAAGCAGACAAAGAAAGATCTCATCGCACATCCACTTGCCTCCCAGTTACGATCATGCCACTCAACTAGCGCTATCCTCGCCGTACTTCAAGATCAAGTCCAAGAATTTGATCAAGCACACAGCGGCGACGAGAGATTGACAAAGTGGTTGATCCCAACCGTGAACGTCCTGTATGCATTTTTGGCCGCTGTCTCCGAAGGAGTTGGTCTGGTAAGTCTCGACATTTGAACAAATGTAAGACCATCTGATGTATATTTTATAGGTGTTTTCGCCTGCGAAGGTGATATTTGCAGGCATCGGTGTCCTCCTTTTAGCGAGTATTCCGTTTATTCTTTTGGCGGATCATTCTGATGTTGAAGGTCTTATAGGCTGCCAAGGATGTTGCGGCGAGCAGAGATCTTCTCGCAGAGCTGTTCGAACGCGTTGGGTTCTTTTTCAACCGGCTCGAATCTTACACAGAGGTGGCACCGACTGCGGCGATGACAAACATAATCATGAAGATAATGGTGGAGGTGCTTACGATCTTTGAGGTTGCAACGAAGGAGCTAAGGAGGGGATCAGCAAGTGAGTTTCCGATTGGCTATCTCGCAATCGCCACTGCCACTGAAGTGCGTGTAGACAAGTTCCTGAAGAAATTGGCTGGAACGACTGATCTGGAGGATGCTGTCAAGAAGCTAGACAGATTGACACAGGAAGAGGCTCGAATGGCGCTTGCTGAGGTCCTGAAGATCATGCACATTGTCCACGACGACGTGAAAGTAGTCGATGGTAAAGTGGAGAGCATGGACGTTGATATACTAAACTGTCCCTAAGCGTTAGGAAACAGTCAGAGTTGCGCAGGGTCTAGGGGGTGTGAAGCGTCGTGAGGTGTTGCGCAGGCCTCCGCGGGGCGCGAGCGGTCGTATGTGGGTCTGCGGCGGTCGCGGGCACGTCGGCATCAGGAAAATATCACAAAAACTTAGTGGGCTTAGAGTGCTTATTTACTCTAAGCCCTTTCTAAGCCTCTCAAGCTGCTTGTTTTCTGCTTAGTGAACTAGTCATTAAGAATGAGTAAAGTCTAAGTACACCTAAGTTTGTCAAGCAGTTAAAAGCACAGACATCGAGTAAGTAGAAAGACGTCAGTAAGTAAAACTACTGCCTCTACTGTCGCCATCCCCCACCGCCGGCGGCCGCGTCGCCATTCCCATCGCCACCGTCACCATTCCCGCGGCACCATCGCCATTCCCGCGGCGCCATCGCCATTTCCGTCACCCCCTACTGCCCTCCCCTCTGCCGCCGCTTCGTCACCGGCCGCTTCGTGGCCGTGGTCGCGGTCGTAGTCGCGGTCGTGGTGTTCATCACGGCGTCTTCGCACGGCCGACTCGTGCCGTTGTTGCGCGGTCGCTGTCCGGTCGTTGCGCGATCGACTCGCGCCGTCGTTACGCAGTCGTTGTGCGGTCGTCGCGCGACCGACTCGCGCCGTCGTCTTGGCCGTCGTTGCGCCGTCGCGCCGTCGTCGGGCCATCGTCGTGCTGTCGCCACACCATCGGTGGTCGTCGTGGCAGTCGTCGTGCCGCCGCCACGTCGGCTGCGTCGCGCTCGCATTGATCCATGCGGCGGTGGTGGTGGTAGTGGTGTGTACTTGTCCACGTGCGGCAGTGGCGGCGGTAACGGTAATGGCAGCGGTGGCGGTCAGGGGCACAACTCGACTTAGAAAAAAAAAAAAAGTCGGGCGGAGGCCGAATCTGCGGCGTGGGAAATGTGTGCCACAGGACACGTTGACAATTACCCAGTTGTAGGCTCAAAAAAAAGCTTCAACGTCAACTGCCAACTGGAGTTGCGTTCCAAACGCACTATTCTCACGGCCCGGACCGTCGGAACCGGCCGAAAATTCAATCTCCGCTTTTTAAAAACATTTGACTCGCAAAGATTTTTGCAACTATTAAGTAATAATGAATATCTTATCAATGTGTTATTTATCCAAACTGGCAACATGTATTCATTAAGTAATTACAAAGGTCACATGTCGCCCACGCGCAACACAAAAAGTATAAGTCCAGATCAGGTGACGCACCGTCATGACGTCAGCACGTAGCTGTGATGGACGGAAGGTGCGGAGGGGTCCAGGGGGGTGATGGGTCGAATGAGTGTTGTGTGACTGTGTGAGCGAAGGAGGCGAGAGGGGGTGAGAGGCAACTTACATGAGGTGATACTGACGGCGCTGGCTGGAGTGACCTTGACGAGTCCAGGCCCCTGCGCACTGGGAGGGCCCAAGGCGACCGAAGACGCTGCCAAGTGCGAGACAGGGTATCGGGACAGAGAAGGATGAAGCGATTGGCGGACGAGGGGGATGAAGCGAGAGGATGCGAGAGGATGCAGGAGGGATATGAAGCGATCGGTGGACGGTGGATGAGGTACGAAGCGTAAGAGGGGGAGTGTGTGAGCGAGAGGGGTAAGTGGGCGAAGGTTGACTTACCTGGGGTGATGGCAACGGCGCTGGTGAGGCCTGATGGAGCGACCTTGACTGGTGGGAAGTGAGCGGCCCTGGGCGACGGCCTTCGGTTTCGCAGAAGTAGATATTGAGTGACTGTGGGGGCTCCGTTCTGCCGAAGCGACCTTGATGAGTCCTGGCCCATGCGCATCGGGAGGCGTTTGTAGCGATACCGACGACGCTGGTGAGGTAGAGGCCGCATGAGAGGCCGCGGGGGTATTGGGAGAGTTGTGCAAGGGGTGAGAGGGCGAGTGTGTGAGCGAAGAGGTGAGAAGTAAGCGAAGGTTGACTTACGAGGCACCGACAGCGTTGGTGAGGCCCGCTGAAGCGACCTTGACGAGTCCTGGCCAGTGCGCACCGGGAAGCCTTTGTAGCGATACTGACGACGTTGGTAAGGTAGAGGCCGAATGAGAGGTAGAGGCCAAATGAGACCTCCGGGGTATCGGGAGGCGAGGTACGATGAGTGGAGGGGTCGATGCTCCATTGCCACTCCAAGTTTGGGGCCAGCGGGGGTGGGAACGAAGTCGGTAAGGGCGAGGACGAGAGCGAGAGTAGGGCGGCGAAGGCGAAGACGGCGAGGGGGAGTGGAAAGGGGTGGAGGCGCTGAGCTGAGAGACGAGCGGGAGTGGGAACGAAGCCGGTAAGGGTGAGTGCGAGAGCGAGAGCGAGAGTAGGGCGGCGAAGGCGAAGATGGCGAGGGGGAGTGGAAAGGGGTGGAGGCGCTGAGCTGAGAGACGAGTAAGAAGATGGAGGGCCATAGCAGTGACTAGGAAGCGTACCTTTACTATTGAGGTAGAGGGACGGGAGGACGGTGACGAGTGCGGTAGAGGGTACAGGCATCCGGTTGGAGTGGTGGAAAACGGCACGGGGGAGTGGTGACGACTGGGCGAGGTGATGAGATAGGAAACGAAGCGAACATGTACGAAAGGTGGGAAACGAAGCGACCATGCACTAAAAGATGGGAAACGAAGCGACCTTGCGAAAAGGTGGGAAACGAAGCGACCGTGCACGAAAAGGTGGGAAACGAAGCGACCATGCACTAAAAGATGGGAAACGAGGCGACCTTGCACGAAAAGGTGGGAAACGAAGCGACCACGGTGGAGAGCCTGGCCAGGAGGACTGGAATATCACACAAGTGCGTCTCGTACACGCATGCAAAACCGAAGACGAAGGAGCTTTTATATTACTACGGAAAGCTGGGGCGCTGGGTACGGTACATATGGTATATAGGGTTGTGCTACGTCTTCTCTATTACCTCAGGCGCACGCAAGGGCTTACGGAAATGGATTATTACTCTATTGTGGGGGTGGCAAGTGAGGTTGGGAAGGTGGAAAATAGCCGTAAGGCCAGTAGAACGGATATGCGGGATATGGGGTGTGTGCATACAACCCAGGATGGTAGGTGGAGGGTAGGGGTACAGATGAGGTGTGCGCGTGCACATACGAGGGGGTGCTATTGGCGGAGGATACGGGTGCAGCCTGTATGGCGGGCAAGGCGTGGGCTGTGTGCCACGCGACGGGGGTTGAAGCAGGGGGCGGAGGGGCCAAACTAGGCAGTGGAGCGGATGGGGCAGGGATGTCCGCGCGCTTGCGGCCACGTTTCGAGGGCTGTGTGAGAGGGGGGGGTGCGCCGTTGGCTGCAGAACCGGCACATGCTTCAGCGTTCTGTGGTGCGGTTTGCGCGTCCGGCGGAGCGTCTCGGCCAGACCTGACTCCGCCACTGTACGGATCTAATATCTTGATGCGTGGCCTTTTGCGATTGAGACCCCCGATACGTTCCACTGCTGGGGGTTCCGGGGACGATGCGCTGGAGGGGCGAGGTCTCCTTCGTCGTTTTACCCCCATTCGCTCGGCGGTTTCAGACCACGTGCCTTGATTGGGTGGAAGGACTTCCTTGTCCGGGAGGGGGCTTTCTGAGGAGCGTGAGTTCTGAACAACTGCAGTCAAGTGTGCCTCAACCAGTTGAAGGCTCTGAATGGTCCCAGGGGACGACGGTGCACCGTCGCTCAGAAACGCCTGGGAGACAGCAATCACATTCTCCAGAATTGAGGTGGCACTCCCATCGCTCTGCGCACCCACCGAGCCTTCCCGGATTGGTTCCGCCGTGTTGGGGTTGTGGACCACGTGCACCGCTTCAACTTTTGGCTGGTCGTCGTTCCCATCGTCGTTCCCAAAGAAATGGGCAACGGCGGCGACATGTTTGCACAACTGGACCCTGGGCCAGTCTGGACAGTCACAGGACCGCGTGCCGAGCTCAACCAGATACGTACGCGATGAATCTGTTCCGGATTGCACGGAAAATCGATCATCGCCTAGGTCGCGAATGGACTCGGCGTCCACTTCTGGTGTCCGCACGAAAATTTCCTCGCGACGCTTCTTAGCCAGATCTGGACCCTCAAACCCTTTCTCTCGGCGATCGTGCTTAGACTCATAATCTGGGTGCATGAGAACTACAAGCGTGTGAACGAGATGGTCCACGCGGCGATTCCGCTTCCCCTCCAGCCACTTCGACTTTAGGACATGGTGATAGCTAGATAAACATTGATTTGAGCGATCTGTGGCGATCTCCCATGCGATAAGATAACTTACGCCTCAATGAGCATGTTTGTATCACCCTCTTGAAAGATCGTCCGGTTTTTCCTTGAGATCCCTGCCCAAAGCGGCACAACGCCCATCCAATTGGCCTTGAGATAAGTGACAAAGCTTGGGGGGACCTTTGCTTCTGTTCCGGTCCGAATCCATTCCCACGCGGAGTCAAACTTCGATTGATCGGATGTCTTGACCCATTCCCGGACGCGTTCCCAAAGTTCCGGGTATGCTTCCGTGCGGAAGCGCATCCGCATTGCACGGAGCACGTGCCACCAACACAGTAGAAGTGTTGTCCCCGGGTATACAGTTTTGATCGCATTCATTTGCGCCTGGTCGCGATCGCTCATTGTGATCCGCGGTGTGACTTCTGGGCTGCGCATTTTTACGAAATTCAGGAAGTACTGAATTGTCGCTTCCGTGCCGTGCGACGACAGCATCCACGCGACAGGAACACCTGTCAACGGAAATGAAGTAAACGTATGTAAACGGAAATCCGCCACAAAGCGCACCATGGCCCCACTTATCCCTCACAATCAAGGAGAATAGCTGCACTCCTGCATACTGGGTGGTATTGTGGGTGGCATCAACTGATAGAAAATCAGGGCCAAGTGCCCGGAAGCGGTCACACTGGAATTTAGTTTGAATACATAGGACAAAAGCTTCTTGAGATAGCCCAGATCCAACTGGAGGGGGGTCTTTCTTGTCCTTCAGGACTGCTTCAGCACCACACTGCCGGAGCTTAGTAACCCAAAGCTTAACAGAAATCACGTCGTTGTCGTCCAGGCGGATCTCGTCGTCCTCCACGATCCGACGGAGGCGATTGACATCACGCATTGTGATGTAATAATCGCGATCCATCCGCTCGCAGGAGTCGCGCACGACTTTTAGCTGGATAATAGCCATTAGCTTGACAGATGAATTAGTAGCTGTCACTCACAATCGCCTTGGAATCCATGCCCTTGCAAACCATATCCATTACAGAGATCTTGGTCCTCTCTGTTAGTCTGAGAAATCGAAGATTGTCGTCGCCGAGCGCGTGATCGTGATCGCCTTCACACTTCCCGAGAATCGTATCGGTGTGCGGGTATATCTTGATCGTCACGCGGCATTGGCAGCCTGTTTTCATTGGGGCGATCTTGTGCTTGAATTGACTTTTGTCTTCAGGGTCCCGCTTCCCACCTGAGAACTCTCGCGAGCACCGGTACACATGCCGCTCCCGCCAGTTTGGTGAATCCGATTTTCGGGTGCTACTCACAATAAACTTAATGGCTTTGTCGCGTTCCTCGGCAGCGAGCCAGGCCAGGAACGTGTTCTTGTTATCCCATTCGAAGGGCATTTCCCCTTTCTGACGGTCGTATGTAATGCTCCCGTACGGCGGCTTCACAGCGGCGCGTTCGCCGCGGCGCACTCGTGGTTCGGAAGCGAAGGAAGCGCGTCCGCTTTCGGCAATAGGGGGGCAAGTGGGAATTTCGAAGGTGGGCATGGGAGGTTTGGGAAGAGGGATTGTTTGTCCCTCCCTTCCCACACACTCCAAACCGATACACGATACACAGACACGCGTTATTTACGCGTTATTTGCCTTTATTTTACCTTATTTTATGTCTGTTCTATAGTAGTATTTACTTCAAGGAAATAAAAAAAATGGAGGGTGAAAAAACACGAAGAAAAGCGGAGATTGAATTTTCGGCCGGTTCCGACGGTCCGGGCCGTGAGAATAGTGCGTTTGGGCAAAGACTGCCAACTGGTGCGTTTGTCGCTTTTTTTCTTTTTTTCTTTCTAAGTTATTTTTTTGAACGGCCCTCTTCTTGTTATCATACCCGTCGCCGCTGACCACCTCCCACAGGCTCCACGGGCGGCACCATCGCACGCACGCAACCCACCACGACGCCATCGCCTGTCCCTTGGCCCCCACACGCCTTGACTGGCGACACGGCCTTGGCCCAGTTTTTAAGATACGTTTTTTTCTTTTTTCTTTCCTTTTGTTTCGTTTTTCACCAGTTTTACAGAGCCCTCTGTTCTCTCAAGCCCCCGTCGCCGTCTCTGCCTCGCGGCACGCAAACCCGTCGCCGCGGCCTCCAACCCTGGCAACCCATCACCGCCACCTCCGGCCCATCATCGCCACCTCCCACCTATCGCAGCGGCCTCCAACCAATCGCCGCGGCCTCTGACCCATCACACATAAGTTGCTTACTCCTTACAGCGCGCAAATGCCGCCACGACGCTACCCCCACACGGCGTGGAATTTCCGCCGCTACGACACCGACAACGACCGACGCGGAGGGGGACGACGACGATGCGGAGGGGGACGATGACGATGCGGAGGGGGACGACGACGCGGAGGGGGACGACGACGCGGAGGGGGATGACGACGACGCGGCGGGAGCTACGGCGGCGAGGGCGACAGTGGTGACGCGGCGAGGGCGGTGCGGCGGCACTCCTAGTACTATAACCCCTTCCTTTGTGTAGTAGTAGTACTCTTTCATACTCTATGATGCAATAAATATGTTTTTCTGTACACCTGTGATGGATGATTCATGACTTGCTTATTGAACTTAAGTTACTTAATATAGATACTTAAATCTTGTCTTACTCGGTCCCAGACCTTTGCTTAGCACCCCAAGTCTTGCCCCAAGTCCAGAATAAGCCGGGAAAAGCCTTGGCTAAGTCATTTTTAATGAATCAACTTGGCTTAATCTAAGCATGGCCGTGCTTAGTGGCTTTGGGCTTAGCAGTGCTTAGAGGCATTGTTAAGCATAAATAAGCATAAATAAGCACACTTAAGTGCTATTAAGAAAAACGGAGATTTTCCTGATGGGTGTCGAAGGGCTAGAGCCGCGCGCGAGTGCGGCGAGGTCGGGAAAGGAAGTGCGCTCGGTTGGTCGCAAGTGGTTGCAAATGGTCACGCACGCGTCGGCGCGGCGCGAAACTTCGCATGAGTGGCCGCTGGGGTCAGGAACGCGTCGCGCTTGAGTCGCTAGGGCCGCGCGCGAGTGCGGCACACTGAGGAACGCGAGGGGAGAACTGCACTGAGCTCTGAAGTCCGAAATTGGAGGGGAGAACTCTACTATTAGAATCTGAGGTTGTAAGGTTGTAGTTACATGAGCTATATACCAAGGAAAGTAAGCTAAGGAATGGGGTGCATTAGATAAACAGGAGAAAGCTAAAATGTGAAGGGGAAAGTCCGGGGCAAGTGGGAGACCGAGCGCTCAGAGAGCGCGGGAAAGCGGCGAAGCGTGTGGGAACGCGGCGAAGCGCGCGGGAAAGCGGCGCTTAGAAAGCGCACAAACGCGCGGGAGGGCGCAGGAAAGCGCGGGGACGCGCAGGAGAGTGCGAGCAAATGCAGGATGAGTGTGAGCAAGTCTAGTAAGTACATCAGGAAAACCGTGTTTTTACTTATTCATACTTTCCCATTCTTTTCCATTCGAAAAGAAAACAAGTTGAAAAAGTAAGAAAAAGAAATCCCTCTTTCTTTTTTTTTGACTTGCTGAACTGCCAAAAAAAGTACAGGATAAGTAGAGTACCAAATGACCAAAAATGGACAAAATAAAATGACCAAAAATGGAAATATCGGACCAAACTTTATTTTTTGGTCCCAGAATTTCTGTATATGGTAAAAAATCGGACCAAAATTTCAAAAAATCGGACCAAAATCGGACCAAAATCCAAAATTTCCCCGGAAATATGCCTAAAAAGTATAAAAAAGAAGAGGGGATTTCTTTTTGCAAGTAGTGGGTGCTTTTCTGAGAGGGTCCTTTTTTCCCATGCTAGAAGGGAGAAAAGAACAGAAAGTGCAAACAAGTAAAACATGCAAGGGGGGTCCGGGCCGTGGTTCCGTGACCCGATGCCGGGGGGGGGGGGTCGGCCGAAAGTCCTTAAAAAAATTTACTTTTTGGGCGTCTGGAAGGTCGGCCCGTTGGTCCGGAAAGGTGTGTTGAGTTCGTTTCGAACTCACTCATTCGGTCACTCGCTAAGTCTTTTTTTTTGTTTGATTCATGACCACTGACTTACAGTAATTGTCCCTATTTGCTAGGACTCCCACTCAACAACATGACGACAGTGATGACTCGTGGTTACCACAATCGTGACGGTAGGGCCGCTGGGGCGAGTGCGTGGCCTGTCTTTGTCGACATCGGCAGGCGTCACCGCCCAGATGGGTCCAATCTCGAGCGTGGCCCAGTGCGATACCCTGCAGGCGTCCCTGGGCATTAGATCAAGCACCATCCGAGTGGGTAGACGTACACATCCCACTCAGAAGACGCGCTCAGGGGGGCGAAGAGCGGCCACTTGAAGACGGGGACGGGGGTGTCAAAGTGGGCAATGCCGCCGGTGCTTGGCTCAAGAGTCGGTGAGTATCGCACTTCGCATTGGCCTACATGCTCACATGTGTCTCTCTCGCAAGGGAGCTGATTCACAGATCCCTCTGCCGATGGAAGCGACGAAGCTTTTGATTGGACGTCCTCGACGACTTTCGCTGGTTGTTTGGACGACGCAGGGTCGGGAAGTGCACAGTGGACACCCACCGAACACTCCAACGCGCACCACTCGATTTCTATTGCCGAGCTCTCACGTCCAGATCCGATCCTGCTCTACGCACGACGACGAGCTACACGATAACGGCACGTCGCGTCTACTTGTCCGCGTGGTGCGTCACTCCTCCTTATCATTCTTCTTTCCAAACACAACGTTGACCCACGACACGACCAACACGGCGCCGACGACTGTGACGACAGGGCGGTGACGACGACAGCTGCGGTGACGACGCTGACGAAAAATGTGACAATCGCAGACTACAACCACGACAACCACGACACGACCACCACGACCACGACAACCACCGCGACCACGACCACAACGACCACAACGACCCACAACGACGGAACTGCAACGACGAGGGGATGGCCGACCACAGCAACAACAACCGCAACGATGGCAAGGCAGCAAGACAATCACGACGACGACGACGACGACCCCAACAATGATGACAATCCCAGCAGCAATAATGACCCCAACAGCGACGGCGACTGACGACGACCGCAGCAGCAACTACGACCGCGACGACGACGACGACTGACAACGTCGTCGGACTAGACTCGCTATTGGCTGTTATTGTTTGCGTTGTGTTTATTTGTCGGGTTCTTGAGCAGATTGTGTATGTGCTGTGTATGTACTCTGTAAATACGAGGAGGTCTGATACAATAAACGACTCCATTTGTTCAGGTTCTAAATTCGAAGCGGCGGACGCCACGACCATGCTCTCGTCGTAGATACTGTAACAGTGTAGTTTTTATTTATTATGTATCACGGTTGTCGCGGGTCCTGCACCCCCCTGACTCGATAATGGGAGTTATTTCATCGTGCATCCTGTTAGGCTGCGCGCGAGTGCGGCATGTTTCCGCGGAAATGCGAAAGGTAACAGCCCGGTTCTATATTAGGATAAAATTTCCTTTTTTGGGGGTGCACCGGGGGGGGGGGGGGGGGGGGTGAGGCTCGGCCCCTTAAAAAAATTTACCGACCCCGTGCGATTTTAAAATTTGCTGACCCCCCTTGAAAACATGGGTTTTCCTGATGTAAGTAGAAACTGCAAAAATGACCCTTTCAGGGCCCAGGGAGAGCGTGGTCGTATCAACGTCAAGGTAGAAGACATGGGCGGTAGGGTAGAGGACATGGGCGACAAAGTATACGACATCAATGACAAAGTAGGTGACATGGGCGATAAAGTGGACGACATGTACGACAAGGTAGACGACATCAGTGACAAGGTAGACGACGTGGGTGGCAAAGTGGAGGGTATAAGCGACATAGTGCAATGTGTTAGTGAGAAGGTCCAAGTAGTCATTGATGGTGCGCGACACTTGTCCATTTTGTTACTGATACCTTCTAACATTCTTACTTTCAGACGGCAAGGAGGCTAGAGCAGTGGTGACGGAAACAAAATCAACTATCCAACAGACCGCAAACAGCGTAGATGAAATCAAGTGTTCGTCATCTCTTAGAGTCACCGTCGCCCACTGCTCACGCTTAAACCTAGTCATAGGGAACCAGATAAAACAACTCCTACGAGCGTGGCTCTCTCCCGCCGATCCGTCCACAAACCACAACATTGCACGAAAGGCCCAACACAAAGGAACGGCTGTTTGGTTCTTCCATGGCAGTATCTTCATCAAATGGAAGTCTACTGGCTCCCTCTTGTGGATCCATGGAAAGCGTGCGTTTCTGTCGGCATTTGGGCTTGCGCTTTCTGACAGACTCCGACTTTGATAGCAGGCTCTGGGAAAAGTGTCATCTGGTTTGTTGTTCCCTGCCCGCTTCCCTCAAGGAACTTATTTTCCTCCAGCTCCTCCGTCATTCAAGACATAATGGCTGTATGCAAAACTGGATCAGTTATCGTTGCCTACTTTTACTTCGACTTTAGGGACCTCAAAAAGCAAACCTGTCACGACCTGCTATTTTCTCTCGTATCCCAGCTCTCTACTCGCTCTAGTCCTTGCTGCGACATCCTCCACCGTGTTTATAAGATCCACGAAAGTGGCGCTCGACAGCTGAGTGACGACACTTTGAAGGAATGCCTGAAGGAGATGCTAAGACTGCTAGGACAGGGTCCAACTTTCATCGTCCTGGATGCGCTTGATGAATGTCCAGACTCTCCTGGAATTCCATCTCCCCGTTATGAGGTCCTCCAACTCGTGAAGGAACTCGTCGACCTTGACCTGCAAGGACTTCACATTTGCGCGACGAGTCGCCCAGAAGTTGACATCTGAGCTGTCCTCGAACCGCTCGCATCTCATTCGGTTTCCTTACATAACGAAAGTGGACAAACATCGGACATCGCCGACTACGTTCAAAGTGTCGTCGACTCATCCCTGAGTATGGCGATGAGAAGATGGAGAGCGGATGATAGAACCTTAGTAATTGAGACGCTGACAGAGAGAGCCGATGGAATGTGAGAGCGTCAAGCGATCCGATACCGACAGCGGTTTCTTACGTTGTCGTGTTGTGCAGGTTCAGATGGGTATTTTGCCAGTTGGACGCGCTGCAACATTGCTTCCCACAGAACCTCCGTCAATTCCTTAACGAATTGCCTGAGTCCCTGGACGAGACATACGAGCGGATATTGAGGGGCATCAATAAAGCCCAAAGGGATAACGCCCATCGTCTGCTACAATGCCTTGGTGTAGCTGTCCGGCCACTTCGAGTTGAGGAGCTCGCGGAACTACTGGCATTCGATTTTCAGGCGTCGAGGGACAGAGGGATTCCGAAGTTGAAGGATGACTGGCAGTGGGATAATCAAGAGGAAGCCCTACTCTCGACATGTTCAAGTTTGATTGCCATTGTCCCTAGCCGTGGTTCGCGGATAGTGCAATTCTCGCACTTTTCGGTGAAAGAATACCTGACGTCGCCTCGTCTCGCACGGTCACATGAAGATGTTTCCAAATTTTATATTGATCTGGATGTGGCGCATACGATCCTTGCGCAGGCGTGCCTGGGAACACTGCTCCGGTTGGATGAACATGCTGATACCAAAGGGTTTCCTCTAATTAAATATGCTGCCAAACACTGGATGGACCATACACGATCCGAGAAGGTGTCGTCATGCGTGCGGGATGGGATTGATGACCTATTTGACAGCTCCATGCCACACTTCGCAGTGTGGCTCCGGGTGCACAACATGGACGAAAGCTGGGCCTCTTTCTCGCACGACCAGCCAGAGGGTGTTGGTTCCCCGCTTTACTATGCCGCATTCTGTGGATTTCATGACCTTGCAGAACGTCTGATCACGAAGCGTCCCGAACAAGTCAATGCAGGTGGCGGTCACCTCCTAGCCCCGCTTCTGGCAGCTTTATACAAGAGACACTTCGATGTCGCGACTTTACTCCACAAACACGGTGCGGTCGTAGATCTGCGAGGTGCTACAGACAGGACTCTGCTATACACTGCGTCGTACTTTGGACACATCGACGTCATGGGATGGCTACTCAATCACGGCGCAGATCCAAATGCTCGGACTCCTCGGAGATATGAGGGGTGGACGCCGCTGCACATAGCAGCAACCTATACGAACTTCGAGGCTGTCCAAATACTGCTCGAACATAGCGCAGACGTCAACTCGCGGCGTGACAATGGTAACACTCCGTTACACGACATATCCCACTTTCGTTATCATCCGGAGGGAAAGAGGGTTGACGTCATGCAGCGACTACTGGAACATGGGGCGAACCCAAATGCATGCGACAACAAACACTCGGCTCCATTACATCGAGCCTCATCCAAAGGGTTAGTCGAGGTCGCCCGATTGCTACTCAATTACAGAGCGAACATAGATGAAAGGGATGGGGAGGGCAGGACCCCATTTCAAGTGGCCTTGTTGAAGGGACACCATGAAATGACGAAACTGCTGTTAGAACACGGTGCCATGGCTCAGCCTTAGAGTATATGCTTTCACGCAAGCTTTCACGTTGCGGTTACCGACACGTAGAAATCTATTAATACCAGAAGTCATTGTAGAGCTGCTAGATGAAGCCAGAAGTGGCGCTGCAGAGGAGTTGATAAGTTGATGAACCTCACAGAATACGCGCTCCCCTGTCATTGATATCCCGCAAGCCAAATATACCCTCAGAAGGACGGCCCCATCGGAGAAGCGAAACTTGCAAATTGACCATATTTCACACATAGTGATTTAAAGGCCCGGCCCGAAAGCTGGAAGCCAGCCATAGCCAGCCGCAAAATGCCGTTCCCACGGACGCCGCCGGCTGGGCTTTTGACAGCTCACGTCTCAAGCTTCGATTTTCGGAGGACGGCGGTCCGGCCCACAGCCCTGGCTCTGTTGCCATGTGGTCCGGCCTGACCCTCACTTCAAGAATGACGATCTGCGGGACAAGTGAGTTCGCATTCCATAATTTGCGCCGCAATTCGTGGTCTGATATGCACTATCTCTTTTCCGTTCTACAAGCACATCTTTACTATGCCAACCACCCCGTCCGACCATTACCGTCGCTGTCATTCTTCTCCTCCGGCCATATTCGGCAACCTCAAATGGCTACTCGTCATACTACCACAACACCTTTGGACCTGGTCGCTCTCTCCGTTACTTGGTAGTCTGGCCCCTCAACTCAAGAATTTCAAGAACTGCGATCTGCACGAGAACAAGAGAGCTTGCAGTCCATCAACAAGATTCGCACAGAATCGCACCACGATTAGTGGGGTCCGATACGCACTGTACTTACTTTAAATGATGCTTTCTTTTTCTTTGTCTTCCCAAAATCATGACCCGACCCACCCGTACATTTCACCCCTCAGCGAAGTTGACTGCAGACAATGTGGGTGAACTGGAGCTCAGCTTGCATCGCCGCGCGGTTGCGTCTGCCACTTCTGTTTCTCATCGTCGACCGGCCACTTCCTCAACTTTAACCCTGCCTGAGCGCACCCTGCCGGACTCAGAGAACGCCCTAGCACTGTCGCTTACAACATCTGACTCAGCACAAGCTCGGACTTCATGTAAGCGACCTCGGGCTTTTCACGACAACGAAATCAACACGCCACCCTCTGCACCGACCCTCATCGATGGGCATGATGGCGCTCTCATCTCGAAGAAGGCAAAGACGAATGGGCCACCCACTGACTTGGATGCATCAGGGATGCATTCAGATGTCCAGGTCATGGACATCAATGACGTCGATGATCCACGCGAAGAGTCTCTCAACAAGACAGACCCTACTGCCGATATCAAGGCCTTTTTCACCTCTCTCCCTCGTGTGCCAGGTCAACCTAAACCGCGCACAAGCTGTAATCTATGCGCGTGAGCATTTTCACTTTTCCTCACCCGATCATTACTTATCCTTCGCGTATTGTAGAGAAGGTCTTGGTTGTGTGAAGCAAGACAAAATCCTGACCAACGAACATTCAACCCTTCGCCGGCACGCTGCGTCCTTGCATTCAGTAAGTCTGACTATTTTGGACATTTCTTTTTTGTATCCTAACTGTGTCTTTCACCTTAGCGACGCTACAGAAAGTGGTGTCAAGAAAACAAATTCGACTCTATGTTACCCGATGATACGAAGCAACGCAGGCAAGCCACCCTCGATCAGAGTGTCAAAACGCTCCAATCGAGTCTCACTGACCACTTCAAGCCCGAGGACGAGAGACCGATTCCGTATAGCGACAAGGCGTTCGCGTGTGCCGCAATAGAATGGCTTATTGATGGGGATCTAGTAAGTATTCTTATTGTCGCTTGTCTGAACGTTGTGCTGATTCGTTGTTACCATTCCAACCACTTCAAGTGTTCAACCGACCATCCTTCCAGAAGATGATCGACATCGCGTCTCGTGCAACCCGCGGCGTCAAGATCCCTTCGACGTGGCGGACACGTGGGCACATCATCAAAACTTTCAAACAACAAATGTGCTTGTTGAAGGAACGGCTTAATGTAAGTTCCTTCTTTTCACCCTTCGTTCCTTGTGCTAATAATGCTCATGCTCACTCGTTAGAGCCCTGCCGTGAGCGGCGAAATCAGCCTGACATGCGACGCATGGCAAGCCGATAATACTGATGGATACTTTGCAGTCACTGGCCACTGGATCGAGGAGCGTGCTGTTGGGGAGTGGACTGAGGAGCACGCCTTGCTTGGTTTCATCCAACTGAACATGGCGCACAATGGTACGAGGCTCAGACAAGCACTTTACAAAGTCTGTAACCGCCTTGGTATTGTGCACAAGGTAAGCGTTAGCACGTCCTTACAATTTTCCCCTGACTCGCCAACTGTTTACAGGTTGGACACATCACATGCGACAATGCGAAGAATAACACGACCATGATTCAAGAATTTTCTCGGTGCTACAACCTCAAGACGGGATTGACATACGACACTAAACATTGTTATATTAGGTATGTCTTTAATTGCAATGTTTCTGACACGCTCATATTTTGTACAGATGTTTGGCACACATCATCAACTTGGCCACTCAAGCGGTCATCTTGACGCGCAGCAAATCGAAATATTATTTGGGAGGCCCTGAAGATGACAACCTCCCCAACGACCTAGGGGCTACCGAGCGCGACGAAATTGGCATCATTCGGGCCATCTGCGTCAAGGTGTGTAGCCCTTGTTGCACCACCATTCGTTTCTGACATATGGACCAGGTGCGCTCTTCTGCACAGCAGAAAGCCCTATTCAAGGCCGTTCAAGAGCGTGGTGACATGCGCCCCTGTCAACTGTTGCTTGACATGAAGGTCCGTTGGAGTTCGACATATGTAATGCTTAATGTCACGATCACAGATTGTGCCATCGATCGTTTCTATTATTACTTCTACTTCTGTTTCTCTCAGAAAAAGTCTCAAGTTCTCTGCTTCTGTGTTTCAGATTCATTCCAGACTTCCTGCCAGCTCAGAGGTTGCTTTAAAAATAGGATCTCTTCAGTATATAAAATGACCTGTAGTTTACCTTGTATTCTTCGTTCTAGTCTTGTTGCTTCCCTGTTGAATCCAAGTACTATTGCCACCCTCTCCTTGTCCTCTCCCCTGCAGTGTGCAGGTCACCGCTCTCGCGCTTAGTCAGCGACCCGGCCCGTTAGCCCACCCCGACCCTTACTTACGACTAAGTGGTAGTAGCACAGAGGCTATGAGTCCACCGCTAGGATCGTAAAACTTAATCGCGCGGAGTCTCGGCGCCAGGTAAGCCCTCTTTTTTGTCTCAAGTCTAACCTAACTATGGTATCTTACAGGCTGTCGACGAGTTCCTTTGTGAACTCCGACTTAAGGAACCGACTCTTGAAAACCAGCTCAAGCTTACCGAGCTTACTTTGGATGATGAAGAGTGGACGCGCGTGCGCCTCTTTTGCAACATTTTGCAGGTACGTGGAGGTATATATTATTCAGAACAACTCTAACAATCCTTCAGCACGCGGACAATGCCCAACATGCTTTTTCGACTTCCTCAAGACCAACACTTCACAACGCACTGCCGGCGTTGGAGAAACTGTACGCTGAGTGGGAGAAGGCCTCAAATAAGCCACGCTACAAAGTGTTCGGGCTGGCACTCACTGCTGGCTTGGCCAAGCTCAACGAGTATTATCAACGCACAGCAACTTCAGATGCACACCTTATGGCCATGGGTGAGTCGTTGACTGCCTTGATGATACTGTAGTTGACGTTTTACTGTAGTGCTCAATCCATCCTCGAAAATGGCTTATTTCAAGAAACACTGGGATCGGGACCTCTTTTCTGAGGTGGAAGAGGTCATTCAGACGCGTGTATGTTTATTTATCTGCTTTTAATCAAATGTTAGCCACTGACTCGTTATCTATGACAGTTCCAAGAGCGGTACAATGAGCTTCACGAGAATGCGGCAACCACCTCAACCCGCACCTCAACCCGCATCCACAAACCATCGAACAAGCCTGGTCGCATGAACATTGACGATACGGACAGTGAAAGTGACGAAGATGGTGAGGTCATTGATCCCGATAGGCCATGGCTCGACGAATGGACCGCCTACCTCAGCTCAAATGAGGTCATTCCCGAAGGGGTGGGAATGGTCTATTGGTGGGGGGTACGTGAAGTCGTTTTTCTTCTAGGCTAAAACAGTAAAGCCCTAATGAGTTGGGCGTGCCCACTTCCTCTGTAGATCCATGGTCAACGCTACCCGACATGGCGAGCCCTTGCGCGTGATTACCTTGCCATTATGGCATCTTCAGTGTCGAGTGAACGTGCATTCTCAGCCACAGGCATCACGATTAGCAAGCGTCGCAACCGACTCGAAGGGGATATCGTTGAGGCACTCCAGTGCCTCAAGAGCTTTATTCATCAAGACCTTTTTTTCCGCGACGTCATCAGTGCTACACAAGAGGAAGCGTGCTTGGACCTGGAAGATCAAGAGCCAGCCAACCACGAAGCCGACGCAACCGACATCGTTAGGGATGGAGAGGGCTGGTCTTGGGATAAATTGGTTGAGGGTCTTGAGGAGGAGGAGGAAGCGCACGCGTTGGTATTAACTGTGTAGTGATGTTCATTTTTTACAAAACTCTGTATCCAAACTTGTGAAGCCGTGGCCCTAAAGCCGAAGCCAGCCGGAGCCCTCATAAGCTGCAGGGACAGCCTTGGCACCAAATCTTAGAAGACCTGAGCCCCCAAAAGCTGAGCCAAAGCCGGAGCTTTGAGGCCGAGCCGGGCCTTTAAATCACTATTCACACAACTTGGCGACAAGCATTCGATGCGTTACTGATGCTGCATGCATTGCTGTGTTAGAGATACTGTAGAATTCTACCTAAGAGTGATATGAACTGTAAAGAATGGGAGAATATAAGGCAAAAGCACGACGGGAGAGCTCCGGATCAGTAGCAAGCGTGATGATTCGCACTTCATCAGCACCTTCACGACGGCTGCCTTGATGACGCCAGCAGCGTGCTCGCACTCAAGTACTTGGCTAAAGGAATAAGCACTCCGACTTTTTTTCCAGGAGCAAATCTGGTTGTACAAAGTAGTGGCCTTATGACGCACTGCACCATAGCTAGCGCTCGCAGTCACATGGACTCTAAACCCAAGAGAGGTCTTGACGGGCCGGACGGCCATCGGCGTCATCATAATCACCGAGGCAAGTTACAGTACTAGGCATGAGGCGTCTATCATTCATGCACGTTCATGTGCGTATTGACGCTTACCGCCGCCTCGTTGGGAGGCTTGACCACGAGACCGTGACAGTGTGCGCTATCTGCCTGCCCAGTCTTCCCACCCTCACCCGTATACGGTCATCCTTGATTCCTCTACATTTACTACTCCCATGTCCCAGACGACTTCCACGGCCGCAGCTTCCTCACGCTTCCAAGAGATTTTCAATGCCGCCTTGAAATCCTACCAAAAGCAGACAAAGAAAGATCTCATCGCACATCCACTCGCCTCCCAGTTACAATCATGCCACTCAACTAGCGCTATCCTCGCCGTACTTCAAGATCAAGTCCAAGAATTTGATCAAGCACACAGCGGCGACGAGAGATTGACAAAGTGGTTGATCCCAACCGTGAACGTCCTGTATGCATTTTCGGCCGCTGTCTCCGAAGGAGTTGGTCTGGTAAGTCTCGACATTTGAACTAATGTAAGCCTCTCTCATGTATATTTTGTAGGTGTTTTCGCCTGCGAAAGTGATCTTTGCGGGCATCGGTGTCCTCCTTTTAGAGAGTATCCTATCTATTCTTTTGGCAGATCGTTCTGATGTTGAAGGTCTTATAGGCTGCCAAGGATGTTGCAGCCAGCAAAGATACTCTCGCAGAGCTATTCGAACGCATAGGGTTCTTTTTCAACCGGCTCGAATCTTACACCGAGGTGACGGCAACGGCGGCGATGACAAACATAATCACGAAGATAATGACGGAGGTACTCATGATCTTTGGGATTGCAACGAAAGGGCTAAGGCGGGGATCTGCAAGTGAGTTTCCGATTGATGGTCTATTAGTGCCTACTGAAGTACGCGTAGAAAAGTTCCTGAAAAAATTGGCCGGACGGACTGATCTAGAGGATGCGGTGAAGAAGCTGGACAGATTGACGCAAGAGGAGGCTCGGATGGCGCTTGCGGAGGTGCTGAAGATCACACACATTGTCCGGGACGAGGTGAAAGTGGTCGACGGAAAAGTGGAGAACATAGACGGCAAGGTAGAAGACATGAGCGACAAAGTTGACGACGTGGGCGACAAAGTGGTCGACGTGGGCGACAAAGTAGTCGACGTGGGCAGCAAAGTGGAGGATATAGGCGACAGAGTGCAATCCGTTGATGAAAAGATCCAAGTAGTTATTGACGGTGAGCGACACGTGTCCAGTCGGCCATCGATACCTTCTAACATTCTTACTTTCAGACGGCAAGGAGGCAAGAGTGGTGGCGACCGAAGCAAAATCAATTATTCAACAGACCGCAAACAGCGTAGACGAACTCAGGTGTTCGTCATCTCCTAGCTTCACCGTCTCTCACTGCTCGCGCTTAAACTTACTCATAGGGAACCATATAAAACAGCTCCTGCGAACCTGGCTCTCTCCCGCCGATCCGTCCACAAACCACAACATTGCACGAAAGGCTCAATACAAGGGAACCGCCGTGTGGTTCTTCCAAGGCAGCATCTTCGTCGAGTGGAAGTCTACTGGCTCGCTCTTGTGGGTCCATGGGAAGCGTGCGTTTCTCTCACCATTTTCCGGGCTTGCGTTTTCTGACAGACTGCGATTTTGGTAGCGGGCTCCGGGAAGAGCGTTATCTGGTATGTTGTCCATTGCCTGCATCGATGCCGAAACTTATTTTTCACCAGTTCCTCCGTCGTTCATGACATTATGGCTGTATGCGAAGCCGGATCAGCTATCATGGCCTATTTCTACTTCGATTTCCGCGATCTCAAAAAGCAAACCCGTCACGACCTGCTACTTTCTCTCGTATTCCAGCTCTCTACTCGCTCTAGTCCTTGCTGTGATGTCCTTCACCACGTTTACAAGACACACGAAGATGGCACTCGACAGCCAAGTGACGACATCTTGAAGGAATGCCTGAAAGAGATGCTAAGACGACTGGGACACGGCCCAACTTTCGTCGTCCTGGATGCGCTCGACGAATGTCCAGACTCTCCCGGAATTCCATCTCCACGTCATGAAG
>JAKELH010000340.1:0-81840 GCA_021525015.1 Lactarius pseudohatsudake | reverse complement strand
TCTAGACGTTCTACTATGCCGGTACGCTCGGATCTTCGGGATGCCGGGCGAAGGGTCCCACGGTAGCGGACCCTACCGTGGGGAGCAATGAGTATGGAAAGTACAGCTTGCCCCCGAAAGGGAATATGCTGCCACGTGCGTCCTGTGGGAGTCAGGCTGGCTATTGCCGAGCGAGAAGTACCCCCTCCCTCCCCACTCGTGTCCCCCCTGTAAGCAACCAGTCTATTAAGGGTCGTGCCTTGCCGCGGTGCCACTGGTGGCTGAGATGCGGCCTATACGCCGGTCGCGGTGTGCGCCGCACGTGCCACTCCCTTGAGGTCATAAGACTGGTAGTACTCTAAGTGTAATCGGATGGTGTAGCGGTCGGGGCAGCGGTAAGCCCCCTGACAGAACTTTCGCAGGTTCGAAACCGCTGCCTCCCGCTTTTCCTTACCGGCCCCTGATCTGACCGTCCAGGCCCCTATCTTCGGAGACGGGTGATGACAGCTGTATTAAGCCGGCCGACGGCCCGATCGCCCTTCGCTCGGACATAGTCTTCGGTCTATGCCCCTACGGGGGCAGAGATCGCCCTAATTGTACTTATTGTCTAAGTACATTCCCTTTGTTCTGACCTGTTGGAACGTGATAAGTACGTAAGGACCTTATCTATAGCAGTTACAACACTACGATAGTATAGTTTCCTATTACGGTAGTCAGGATAGTACTATAGCGGCGCAATACGCCCTCTGAGAAGGAGAAGCCCTATGGCTATCTCAAAGTGGTAGTTACATCAGGCGTGTGTAAAAACGCGATATTGTGGACGCCTGTACTCATCACTTTTACGCAAATGGTCAGGGTAGGACCATAGAGTATAAATATCCTCCCATGGGGAGGGAGGCGAATAGACATTCACTCTCTTACTCACTTGTGCACCCTCTCCACCGCTAGTCTCTCAACCTACTCAAAGGTGAGAACACCATTCCTGTTAGCTGCGTGTGCATTGCTGCGCAACATGACCCACATTGTTCAGGGTCTTATTGTATTCTACTTATTGTATGACACCTTTGTGTGGTCCCATTGTCCCACTGTGTCATTGTTCTCTGTAGTATAAGTAGTACACATTGTACGTCCTGATACCACAGTTCCTCACTGTGTTATCAGGTTAGTTCTCTTCTCTGTAATAACAGAAAAGTTCCTCACTCTGTGTTATCAGACACTATGCTTCCACTGCAAGATCTCTGCTTCCCTGTGCCTCACATATCTCACCTCAGTATCTCTTGATTCACTGTGAGTATGCGTCTCCTACTCTGCTGTTCATCAGGTTATGGGCCCTGGCCCTTCTACTCCACTTGACTGGCCTCTGTGTCGTTGCGGGCACAAGTGAGTCTTGGTCTGTCTGGGACTCACCCTCCTTGCCCAAGCCTGGGTACCCTCAGGCGTGAGTAGACCCAGGTGAGGCCCCCTCCATACTATACATTGCCCAGTAGTCCTACTTTCACCCCCATTGTGCTCCTCGCCCCTGCGTGCGCACAAGGAGATTGGACCTGGTAGCCCTTTAATACATATCTAGGCGTGCATGGCCCACTGGGCTGTGTATTGTGGAGCTTAGCACCAGCTGTCTCTGGTGCTCCACACTGTGCGCAGGACCTCTCCACCCATGGGAGTGTAAAACCTGGTGCAGGCTCTAGGGGGTATTCGCCTTTGGTGTTCTGCAACCAGATTCCTACCTTGCAGCGGCAAAGGGAAAGGACACAGTGAAGCCACTTGTGGCGACGAGGCAACCAATAGGCCGAGAAGGCTGAGGTAGACAGCCTTGGGCTCTGAAAGATCATTCCACTATCCCCTCTGGTGCGCTCTAGTGAGCCGTGTCTTGTGACACATCCTGGCTGGCAGCCGGCTCCTAGTATGCGAAGAGGCTTCCATCCTGGGCCTAGCCCTTGTAACACTGGCATGTTATGGAGGCAGGACGCCTTAGCGTTCTGGCCTTACAGAATCACAGACAGGAGTAGAACCCCCTTCCACATCTTGCACGTTATAAAGCACTATCGCTGACTGCTCCTCGGCGATAGATAAATCATCCCTATGTCTTCTACACACTCTTCTCGCGCTGCCTCCCCCACCGGTGCTGCCACCACTGGTGCAGCTGGAGGAGCCACGGCAGGTGCCTCATCCGCCCTGCCCCCTATTCCTTCTGGATCCACACCCTCCATGCGCATCTCCAATGCGTATAGCAACTCCTTCGGCATGCCATCTGGCATCCACCTTGGTCAGTTTGATGGGACCAACTGGAACGAGTGGTCTGGGACACTTGAGGCCATCCTCACGCTGCATGAAGCTGAGGATGTGTTCTACCTCATGGCCCCTCCCTCTGGAGTCTCTCCAGACGAATGGGAATCAGTCCAGCGTCGGGCGAAGGTGTACCTCCGCCTCTATCTCAAACCCGACGTTTACTCCCTCGTTGCCGACCCATATGCTTACCCACTATTCAAATCAAAGTGGGACAAGCTGAAGGACGTTTATGCTGGTGCTTCGGGCAGCACCACCATATTTAATTTGTGGATTCAGTTAACTCAAGCCCGCCTCGACGACTCCTCTCCCATGGCCTCTCAGTTGGCCAAGCTCAATGAGCTGAGAGTCGGCCTTTCCAATGCGCAGATGGGTGTCACTGACACTCAGTTCTGCCTCATACTTCTCCACGCCCTGCCGGCCTCCTATGAGGTTCTGGCATCTACCATCCTCGCCAGTGGCGCCCCCTCCAAACTTAAGCACGCTGAGATCATTGCGCGCATTGTCTCGGAGGAAGCATGTCGCTCTGGCCCCTCTGGCTCCTCGCTTCACAAGGCTGCCCCCATTAAACCCACTGGTGGCGCACGTAAGAAGAGAGACCATTCTCAACTTACTTGCCACAACTGCAACAAAAAGGGGCATATCAAGCCTGACTGCAGGCAGAGGAAGAAGGATGAAGCTGCGGGGAAGTTGAAGGACACTAGCAACAAGGCTGCCAATAGTCACGTACTTGTACCTACCACCGCCTCCATTAAGGAGGTTGATGATGAGCCCGCCATTAACTGGGCTGCAAATACAGTTGGTGTTGCCTTGTATGCTGCCTCGCGTGTGCGTTGGATGATGGACAGTGGTGCCACACACCACATCACACCACATCGGTCCGATTTCAAGGACTACACTCCATGCAAAGGTGCTGTGCGCCTTGGAGACAAGTCCACCATCGACCAAGTTGGTATAGGCTCCGTTGTCTTTATCACGAGCCAAGGCCTTCCTATTACCCTAAGTAATGTGCTACACCTTCCTCAGGTGAAAACACGCTTCTTGTCGACGTGTGCTCTGGCACAAAAGGGTGCGGAAGTGGCCTTTGACAGTGGCTCTTTCAAAATCTCTGTCAATAAAAGCTGTGTAGCTGTTGGCTACCTGGAGGACAACCTATACTGGTTGGACGCTTCAAGCATTGGCCTAAATGCTCACGTCAAAAGTGCCGCCACCACTCTTGATATCTGGCATCAGCGCATGGGACACATCTCCTCTGCCGCTCTTAAGTCGTATGGTCCCTCCGCCACTACTGGCATGGACATCGATAGCTCTACCACGCATACTGCTGTGTGTCGTGGGTGCGAGTTGGGTAAATCCACTCGCCAACCTTTCTCTGCGTCCTCCACCAAAAGGGCAACCCGTATTTTGAGATTGTACATAGTGACCTAGCCGGTCCAATGCAAACTCAGTCCCTACAAGGCTCCGCGTACACCGCCACCTTCATAGACGACCACTCCAAGCATGCAGTGGTGTACTTTATTAAGTCGAAGGATCAGTTTGTGAAGGCGCTGCAGATGTATTTGGCCTGGGGTGAAACCCAGACGTCCCATAAACTGCGCGCACTCCACTCTGATCGTGGAGGCGAGTACATGGCAAGCCAAGTACAGGACATTCTCAAGCAGAGAGGGATAGAGCATCACCTTACGATGCCAGGTTCACCACAGTCGAACGGGAAAGCCGAGCAGTTTAACCGCACCATTACGGACAAGGCAATGGCCATGCTGCACACAGCTGGCATGTCTAAAGGCTTCTGGGAGCATGCTATGAGCACTGCGGTACACATCTACAACCGCTCTCCCACCCGTACGCTCAAGTGGCGCACACCCTATGAGCTCTGGTACTCTGGCAAAGTACCAGATGTCTCACACTTACGCGTCTTTGGATGCAAGGGGTACATGCACGTACCCGCTGATAAGCGTCGCAAATTGGATGTGAAGGCCATTGAGGTCACGCTTATTGGGGTTGAGCCCGAATCAAAGGGCTATAAGCTCTGGGACCGCTCAACCCGCTCTGTCTGCTTGTCCAGGGATGTGACATTCGACGAGAGTAGCTTCCTGTCCCTTCAGGGTGCTGAGACACACCCAACACCTTCTCAAGTGGCTTCACCACCACTACCTCCACCAGTAATTGCCATACCTAGCACGTCGGCGTTGCCACCACAGCGAGCACCCTCCCCCACACACTCTGACAGTAGTGAGGAGGAGGATGTTGAGGATATTTTAGACCCTAAACCAGAGCGCCCACACACGCCACCACTACCACCTGCCCTGCCCACTCTGCCCACTACTCCTAAGCGTGAGCACATCACTCCCACTTCACCACTGCCGCGTCAAAGTGCAGTGCGCATTGCGCGCTTTGTCCCTCCTCCCTCACCAGATATACCTGGTGGTTTCGAGGATCGTGCACAGCGCAGTCAGCTGTTGCGCGAGATGGACAATGCACCGAGACGCTCTACCCGTGCACCTAGTACCCAATCCTCTGCTACTTCAGGTGGGGACAATGTGGCACTGCTGCAGGTAGACGGCTGGGATATGTGGAGCTGTTAGCTGCAGCTTACGTTGGCAGAGACCCTGCAACTTATGCAGAGGCCATGCGGTCTGCAGATGCAGAGAGTGGACACTGGCGTGTCAATATGAGATGGATGCGCTCGCCAAAAAATGGCACATGGGAGTTAGTGGATCTCCTGCCTATTGCAAGGCAGTAAAATCCAAATGGGTCTTCAAGATCAAGGCGGATGGCCGCTACAGAGCTCACTTGGTGGCTAAGGGGTTACACAAATCCTGGCATAGATTTTGATGAAACCTTCTCCCCGTCGCACGATTTGAGTGCTGAGATTACTTCTGGCGTTGGCCGCGCTGGAGGACTGGCACATCCATCAAATGGATGTCAAGTCTGCGTTTCTCAATGGCGTGCTTGATGAGGAGATATATATGGAGCAGCCACAGGTTTCAACCACTGCTGGTGCAGAGACGAAGGTGTGTTGCCTTATTAAGGCGATATATGGTCTCAAACAAGCCTCCCATGCATGGAACTTGCAATTCCATGGAGTGCTAACTGCACTCGGCTTTAAGCGGACATTTGCCGATGCCGGCGTATATGTGTTGCCTCAACGAGAGGGGGATGGACCACTCTTCGTTATCGTTTACGTTGACGACATCACAATAATGGGTGCTTCTATGGAGAAGATCAAGCGTCTTAAGTCAGATCTTTCTGAGCGCTATGAAATGACAGATCTCGGGGAGATAGACTCCTACCTTGGTATGCGCATTGTGCGCGACCGCTTCCGGAGACGCATTGAAATAGACCAGTCTGGCTATATCAAGGATGTCCTTGAATGCTTTGGCATGTCCGATGCCACTCCACACTCCACACCCTTGCCTGCTGGTGCTGACGAGCACCTTCATAAATATACGGGTCAGGCTTCTGCCTCTGACATTACGCACTATCAGTCACTCATTGGTAGTCTGCTATACGTTCAGATTGGCACCAGACCTGACATCTCCTTTGCTGTATCACGTTTGGTGCGTATGCAGCAAATCCTTCCCCCCAACATCTACGGCTTGCGATGTACGTCTTGTCCTACTTAGTGGGTACTATAGACATGCGCATAGTCTACGATGGCGCCAGTAGAGATGGCCTTCATGGCTATAGTGACTCTTCCCTGGGTGACCAGGTTGATGATAGGACACTCCACCTCCGGTTATGTGTTCCTTTAGCCAATGGTGCAATAAGCTGGTCCTCGCGAAAGCAAAAGACTGTGGCCCAAAATACTACAGAGGCAGAATACATGGCCATGACCGACACGGCCAACCAAGCCGCTTGGTATCAGAGCTTCCTTGCGGAACTCGGGTACGAGGTCGACGACCCCATCCCATTGCATGGTGACAATAAGGGTGCCATTGACTTGGCCTTGAACCCTGTCACTGGGAGGCGATCAAAGCACATTGCCATACGGCATCATGTCATTAGGGAATACATCGAAAAGGGGACCATCACCCTTATTAGAACCCCTACACTGGAAATGGTTGCAGACGGCTTCACTAAGTCACTCGCACGCACCCTGCTCCACCAACACAATGTAGACATGGGCTTGTGCTAGTCCTAGATTGCTGATCATGGGGAGATGTTGATAAGTGACCCACGCACACTTAGCGGCTCTAAATGGACATATCAGATATGGACTGCTGTAGATTAGATTACATGTATGATCATTACAATCTCGGACTTTTCCTTATCTATGACATCACTGTACAATGACATCATATGGACTACACTGGACTTGTTATTGTACTACGCTTTAGGACTCTCCTTGTTATATCCTTATTGTGATGTCACTATGATATCATCTCTGTCTAGACGTTCTATTGTACTTATTGTCTAAGTACATTCCCTTTGTTCTGACCCACTATTGTTCAGGGTCTTATTGTATTCTACTTATTGTATGACACCCTTTGTTGTGGTCCCATTGTCCCACTGTGTCATTGTTCTCTGTAGTATAAGTAGTACACATTGTACGTCCTGATACCACAGTTCCTCACTCTGTGTATCAGGTTAGTTCTCTTCTCTGTAATAACAGAAAAGTTCCTCACTCTGTGTTATCAGACACCCTTACTGCTTCCACTGCAAGATCTCTGCTTCCCTGTGCCTCACATATCTCACCTCAGTATCTCTTGATTCACTGTGAGTATGCGTCTCCTACTCTGCTGTTCATCAGCGATTTCTTGTCACAGACATAGGCGACGAAGACCTTGTAATGCGATACCCATGGCTCGCCGCCTACGAACCAACCATCAGCTGGAAGCACGCCACTATCCACGAAGACGCTCTGCCCATCGTTATCCGATCCATCAATCCGATGGACCAACAGACCGTACTCGCAACAGCCATCACCCAAAGCGAAGCCGAAGACATAGTACACGAGTTAGAGGAAGCATGCCAGCTACGTACCACAGCCACCGAGCTCGCTATTGCAGCTAAAACACCCACCAAAATGACAGAAATACCGAAACCCTACAGACGCTTCGCCAAACTCTTCAGTGAAGAAGCATCACACAGGTTCCCACCATCGAGGTCATGGGATCATGCTATCGACTTCAAACCCAGTACTCTGGCAAGCATAGATTGCAAAGTGTATCCAATGTCACAAGAAGAAGACAGGCAGCTCAAAATATGGCTCGAAGAGCAACTTAAAATGGGGTACATTTGACCATCCAAATCACCATACGCCTCATCCTTCTTCTTCATAAAAAAGAAAGACGGAAAGCTTCGCCCAGTTCAGGACTACCAAAGAATCAATGCTTGCACCATTCGCAATCAATACCCCCTACCACTCATGGCGGAACTTATTAACGACCTAGGTAACGGCCACATTTACACCAAGCTGGATGTTCCATGGGGTTACAACAACATACGGGTAAAGGACAGGGACGAACCCAAGGCAGCATTCAAAACACGATATGGATGGTAATGTACTTCGGCCTTACCAACTCACCAGCGACCTTTCAAGCGATGATGGACGAAATATGCGCCCCTGTCATCGCGAAACACGAGCAACTGGGCACCATCATATGGGTTTACATGGACGACATCGGCATCGCCACCCATGAAAATGCAGGGATGCAGGCGCACATCACCACCGTCTGCGACATATTGCAAGTCACCTTAGATCACGACCTGTACTTCAAACCAGAAAAAATGCCTCTTCCACCAACCACGGATGGATTACCTGGGGGTCATCCTTGAAAAGGGGGTGACTCGCATGGACCCGGCAAAAATTTCGGGCATACGTGACTGGCCCTGACCTACAAAGGTACACGACGTACGCTCATTCCTTGGCTTCTGCAATTTTTACCGCCTCTTCATCGGCGGCTTCGCAACACATGCCCGAGCTCTGAACAAGCTTACTCGAAAGGACGCGGATTGGACATGGGGTAATGACGAAGAAACCGCCTTCCAAAAGCTCAAGGACCTCATAACATCAGAACTAGTACTGGCCCACCCCACACTAACCGACCAATTTGAACTGGAAGTAGACGCATCAGGGTATGCAGTAGGAGCGGTACTTCTACAGAAGAAAACCGATGGAAAACAACACCCTATCGGATACTATTCAGCCACTCTCAACGAGGCTGAGCGCAACTACGACATTTACAACTTAGAACTTTTAGCAATTGTAAAGGCCCTGCGACACTGGTGACCCTACCTAGCGGGATCACCCCACAAGATCAAGATCTTCTCCGATCATCTTAACCTCATGCACTGGAAGTCACCCCAAAAGATCAGTCGTCGAGTCGTGAGAGAAGTGCTAGAGCTAATGGAGTACAACTTCAAGATTCACCACATCAAAGGAGCAAACAACGGGTGAGCAGACACGCTGTCTAGAAGACCCGACTACGACCGAGGAGAAAAAGACAACGAGGGTGTCACCGTGCTCCCAGACAAGCTCTTCATATGGCAAGTCACCACTCAAAGCGCGCAGGACCACCAGCAAGACAAAAGTCAGATAAACCACTGGGCAGACCCTCACAAACTCAAATGCATCAACAGGGTATGGTACCGACAAGGAGCCCATGTAGTCACCGGAGGAACAGAAGCCATCCACACCATTATCCAAAACCACCACGATCCCCCCACATACAGACACCCGGGCATCAAACGCACGGCTCGCATTATAGAACGACACTATTGGTGGCCACAAATGCTGGGGCACGTCACTGAGTACGTCAAGGGGTGTGCGGAGTGCCAACGACACAAAGTCAACAATCGACCCACCAAGGCTCTGCTGGTACCCATCACGCCGACCCCCGAAGCTAAGCCATTTGAAACCATAGCATTGGACTTCATCACCAAACTCCCCGTTTCACAGGGATACGATTCAATCCTCACCATCACGGATCACGACTGCACCAAGGCCTCCATATTCATCCTGTGTACAGAAGAAATCACAGCCGAAGGGACCGCAGCCCTGTACGTAACCCACGTGTTTCGAAGGTTCAGATTACCCGCCAAAATCATAAGCGATCGAGACCCGAGATTCGCGTCCAAATTCACAAGGGAACTTTGTCGGATCTTGGGGATCTATCAGAACATCTCCACGGCATATCACCCGCAAACGGATGGACAATCAGAAAGAACCAATCAATGGCTCAAGCAATACCTTTGATTCTGGGCCAACGAGCACCAAGATAACTGGGCGCACTTCCTTCCTATGGCAGAATTTGCGCATAACAACTGGCCTCACGAAACCACACAGAAGTCCCCATTCTTACTCATGATGGGATACGATCCACGCACTGATTGGCTCAATAAACCAATGCCCATCCCACAGGTATTTACACGACTCCAGCAATTCTGAGAAGCATGGAAGGACGCCCAGGAACTAATCAAAAAGGCCCAATCACTGTGAATTAAACACCGAGATACGCCAAGGTATCAGGAAGGGGATCAAGTGTGGCTGGAAGGGAGACATCTCCGAACCAATCAGCCGATGGCCAAGCTCGCCGTGTGAAGGCACGGACCCTTTCGGATCATCCAGGTGCTGTCACCTGTCAACTATCAGCTGGAACTCCCCACACAATGGAGCATTCACCCCGTGTTTCACATCGATTTACTCACACCTTATCGCGAGACACCTATGCACGGCGAAAACTTCACACTAGGGATGGGAAAGTTCAGGTCCGAACCTGAACCTATCCGAACCGAACTCTGGTTCAGGGTTCGGGTTCGGGTGCTGACCTGAACCAGACTGACGGTTCCGTTCAGGGTTCAGCAAAACCCCGAAATTTGAGAACCATGTTCGAACAGAGTTCGAACCGAACTGTTGATCACCCTGGCTGAAATTTATGGTTGCTGAAATTTTTTTCGAAATGGAATCTTTAAAATGCAAGTATTACAGTGGCCCACTCCAAATGTGCAAAAGTGTGTGTGAGATGTTGGATTCGTGTCTGAAACAGTGCAGTGCTAGCGTGGGACCTTTGGTGTGGCATTGTGTGGCGACTGCATTGTGACTTCAAGTTCTTCCTAATCCCTCTCACCTCCTCATCATCAACACTCAATTTGGCTTGTTTTCAATGTGTGAAGGTCTTCAATTTGTTCAACTGCTGACATGCGCTGACACCTGGACCGAAAGTTGAACATTTTTGAGGGCATGTTGAAGAATTGGTATTTCATGGCTATTGCCCATTAGGGAATACCACGGGTTGGCCGTACCCGTGACAGGTCGCGGGTACGGGTCACGCGGGTACGGGTCGGGGTAGCGATTTCCCAACCCGTGCAACACCCGTACCCGTGGTGCGGGTACCCACGGGTTTTCCAACTCTCAGTTTGCGACAAAGTTTGAGTGCTGTGGACCAAACCCTCCGAGTCCCTTTTTTCCCGTTTCTGTCTGTATTGGATCGCCTTCGCATGACATTGCCATCGATTCTCGCGGTTTTCTCACCCCAGGCCGCATGCCAGTGCCATCCTATTTTCCATCCATCTGTCTGTCTACACCGTGACAGCCCCTCTCTTTCCTCTTCATTACTTATTACTTCCTCCATTCGCAGCCTTTAAAATTTCAACTGTTTCTGTATCGGATCAGCTCTGCCAGTGTGCTGCCATTTCGGACTCATTTCCACGACATCCGAGTCGTCGCCATCGATTTGTCGTCGCCATCGATTCTCTCGCGATTTCCCCCATCCCATCCCCATCCAGCTTTCATCCACGCACAATGTCTACCATTTCTCATTATCTCGCTCTCTCACCCTCACGACATCGTTTCAGATATACATCAACTCGAATGAAGTCACGGTGACCACCCATCGGCGGCCTCTTCATCTCACGAATTGCCCCTATGGCACTGGCACTCATGGACTGGGCCGACCGGCCATGCGTCCCCGCGCTCGACTCTCATACTGTCTCCATTCGGTGTCATAGTGCCCGCGACCGCAACAACAACACGTCTACAGGTGCGCCGCTCTCCCTCGCCTCACCTCTGTTTACTTATCACTCTTGCTCTCGGCATTCTCACGTATGCGCCACGGCTCTCGAGACTCCACATCACGCCTTCCGAGTCGGCGGTCCTTCGCCTGTGACAAATGCATGGCTACCCGACTTCCTGCTTCAAGTTCCCAACGCCGGCTGCTATCAAAAACGGCACTGTGTCTATGGATTCAGCTGAGTGTTTTTTCGGATTCGTGACGATTTCTGCTGACTTCATTGTCGACCGTATCCATACACGCACTCCCATGTCGCAATGGACATCGCATCGCGATGCACGCCGCTGATAGCCTCGAAAATGGCACTCGTTCCAAAGCATTGCCTGGCCCTCACATGACGACGTAATGACGATGGTGGTAGCAACCACAACGCTAGCGATCACATGAGGCGATGAAGCGACGACAATGGCGACGGTGGCTCGGCGACCACGACGGCAACGGAGCGACCACGACAGATGGGGCAACCACAATGACGACGATGGGGCGACCATGACGGCGACGGCAACAGGGCGACAACATTGAAGGCGATGACGACACCGGGCCCGGCGGTGACGGCGATGAGGTGCCACGAGGCATCGGGGCGATGGCGATGGCGACGGCGATGACAATGTGGCGATGGGGCAATGGGGCAACGACGGCAGCAATGTCGATGATAGTCATGCGATAGCAGTTGTACTAGTAGTAGAATATATTTGAGATCGTACAGAGCGGGTACGGGTAACCCGTCAAACCCGCCATTAACCCGCCGCACCCGCTCGCACCCGTACCCGTACGCACGGGTACCCGTACCCGTGACCGCGGGTACGGGTTTTGGCGGGTACGGGTACGGGTAGCCCCAAAATTACCCGGGGGTGACCCGTGGTAATCCCTATTGCCCATTGGTACGCCCCGTGTCTGGCCCGGGGTTTGTGTAGCATGACTAACTCACATAACCAGCCTTGTGAGTGCTTCGACACTACGGCGGCAGCAGCGATGATGGGCACTCTAGCCCTGGGCCACGTGTTCCGCCAACCTCGACAACGTCGAGGGGCAACCACCGACTCACCCAGGCTAGGTGAGTGCCATTCACTTGAGCTGCCTGCAACCCCCACCATGACCGTGATGGTCCTGATCTGTGTGCGCCGCCAATAACTGCAGCTGTGAAGACCTTGACAGGCTTGACTACGGCGACAAAGACCACAACTATGAAGGCTACCGACCCCACTCCCTCACGTCGCCCTTCTGCATTTGGACAGGTCTGTCCCTTATTTTAACCTACGCGCTTCATCCTCTCAACATCAACAAGAATGGCTATGTGCCATATCCGTCTTCCTTCTCCCACACAGAACCGCTGGCGCTTCCTCCTCGATCGGTGTCATGATCACAGATCATGCCATCGATCGTTTCAGATCCTTGCTTATTACTTCTGGAAATCAGTCTCAAAATAGTTTTCTCTTTAGATTTCTCTACTTCTGTGTTTCAGACTTGTTCCAGGCTTCCTGCCAGCTCAGAGGTTGCACTAAAAATAGGATCTCTTCAGTGTATAAAATGACCTGTAGTTTACTCTGTATTCCTCGTTCTAGTCTTGTTGCTTCCCTGTTGAATCCAAGCTATTTCCACCCTTCCTCTCCTCTGCTAGCCAGAGTTCCATCTTCTTCTCTCTGACTGACTAAACTGATTGACTGATTGATTGACTGACAGACAGACTGCGCTTAGTTGCTGACTAAGCAACGCTTACAAATCGACTTACAACAAAGTGGTAGTAGCACTGTCTACGAGCCCACCCCTTGGATTGTAAAAATTGGAAGGGGAAGACGCTGGGCCATGTGCACTGCCAACAACGACAATGGTGAAGGGAACGCTACCTCTGCACCTGAGCTATGTGAGTGCAGACCAATCACAGTGCCCATCCTCTGCTCACTTACGCACCCCCAAGCTACTTACACCCTACCACGATGACAACAGCAACAGCAACACCATGTGTGCCGACAATGACAACTGTCTGCGACCCCTACCACGACGACGACGACAGGTAATCGAGTTCAATGCAGCCTTGAGTCGTGTGCACCGCCAACCACGAAGGCGATGACGGCGATCCAAATGCTGCGACAACGACAACAGCGACAACACCCTTCTCCCCATGCATTGCCAATGACTGACGAATATCTTACTGTGGAGATGGCAGGTTTGGTTCACAATCCCGCTGTCATGGAGGGGCCCAAGGAGCCGCAAAACTGATGGAAGATGGCGACACAATGACAACGACTGCGGCGGCAACCGCAATGGCATGACAATGCGACTCCGAGTTGCGTACACAGCCGACCGTGATGACGCTTCCCCGGAGGTGTGATGGCCTCGCTCCCAAGCACGCAGGAGAATGTGGGCACAATCTGAGCCGTCCCGATCGAGGCCACCACGGTCCCATTGCATGCCGCCTCACAGATCATCCACATCCGTCTATGTTCTGCAGCGACTCCATCCGCGTCCGTGAAGCCACTGAACCCCACGATTCCTGTGCCGCGTGATGCCCGTCGTTCGACATGGCGGGTGAGAAGCGCCTGCTGCAGGATATTGTAGACAAGGCACTCGCGCGGGGGCCGGCTGCGCAGGCAGGAACTCACTGAGGTGCATCCGACCATCCGGCTTGCTATCTCCGCAACGAGTTGAGCGAATTTGGCAGTGACACCACGACAACCGTAGCAGCCACCTCAATGACATGACAATGTACAACACGACAGCGGTGGCTACTTGGATTGCGATAATGCGTCGATGGTAGCAGCTGCAACATGCGATGTGGTGGTGACCGCAGTAAGGGTGATGATGGGTTTACCTTTTATGAGGCAGTACTGTACACACATAGGACTCGGTCTTGTTATCTAGACACAAAAATTGATTGATTTTCCAAGCTCTACCACAAAAGCATTAAGTCACGCCTTTTGCGGTACACATGCCTGGTGACTCTGCAAGTTTGATGTGATTACGTAAGCGGGATCCTCTCATTTTGCCGTTTGCGTTCAGTTCGGGGTTCGGACCCTCCCTGAATTGAACCGAACCAATGTGAACCTGAACCAAGGGTTCGGTTTGAGGGTTCGGCCAAACACCTGAACCGAACCAATAGTTCGGTTCAGGGTTCAGCCAAAAGGGGCTCTGAACTGAACTGAACTGAACTTTCCCATCCCTACTTCACACGCCCGCCACCGGATCTTGTGAATGGCAAAGAGGAATATGAAATCGAGCGGATCCTAGACTCACAACGATTCGGCAGGGGCAGGTGGCTACAATACCTCGTGAAATGGAGGGGCTACTCTGACTCAGACAATCAGTGGGTCAACAAAGCTGACATATTTGCTGACAAGGCCATAGCGGAGTACGAAAAAGCCATGTCAAGAAGGGTTATAAGCAAGGCGGAAAACGCTAAGTCCCCCTCATCCCCTCACACTGGACTCCTCACTCACACAACAATGTCTCTTCCCGCTACCACCGTTGCCTCCTCTCTCTCTGCCCACGGAGTTGACAACATCTCCCACCAAGAGCTCGCAGCAGCTCTTGTCAACGCCGCTGCCATCGAAGACGTCGACAACCCAGACGCACCCGCCGCTTACTGGCTCTTCAACAATGAAGGGCGACGCGTCTCCACCAGCCCATACTCCCACGATGAAATACAGGAGCTTCAAACAATTATCAGAGGCAGTGTCAGCGCCTCCCCGAGCCCGCTCCCAGTACGTATTGAGGTTTGGGTCGAAGAGGGCGAAGACAGAGTCAACCCTTCAATGGGAGGTGTGGATGGCCAGCCGCAACTGGAGATATGAGGCCGCCGAGTGGCGCGACCACCAACTGACAATGGCAGTGACAAGGAGAATGCAGATCCTCGTCAGGCACCAGTGGTTCACCACAATGCTGAAACAGCAGTGTACGCTGCCGTCGAAGGAGCCCTAAAGGAGTACTACCCAGCTGAGCAGCCCATTATTATCACCGCCACCGACTCTGACAACCCACTCGAAACCCCATTCGCATGCGACACGACGGGCCACCCCCTCTATCGAGGCGACGTACGCATCAACATCGAAGACGCCCCTCACCCTGCCATCCGCCTGCGATACCTAGGCAGAGGCAACAGAGGGCAGCCACCCCGTGGATACAAGCACAACCACGGTGAAGACTTCATCCACTACCCCATCACCGACGCCCAGGGGGTCACGTGTCAGGCCACCTTCGTGCAGGTCATCATGGGGCCCGATCCACAGGTGCTCGCCCTCATGGCGGACAGCGATAAGGTGTATACCTGACCGCTGTACGCCGAGCCACAGGTGCGCGAGGCAGGCAAACCCCACTACGCCCCCGAAGACATGTACGCCTTTGTTGGTGGGCACAGCAATCAACACCGAGTCGACCGCGCAGTCAACGAGCTGAAGGACGTGAGTCTCAAAGCCGAACTGACCCACTACTGCGCCTACAAACATGAGGCGGAGAGGATGGAGCAGCGTCTCCATGCGTTAGCTCAGGTGCTCGGTGGGGTACAGGGGGAGCTGACCCGCAGCACCCGCTCCAAGTTCAGACTCGAGATGGCAAATATGTGGGACAGGATTACGGAGGCGCAGGAGGGATGGATGGGCAGTATCGGGCCCACTCAGCGATGTGATCGTTGCAGCTGAAAAGGGGGTGATGTCACGGTATGGCTTGTGGACACTTACTATACGGTGATGACTCCCTGAGTAAGTTGTAATTAGTCATGGACTCTCACATCAGTCAGCCGTAGTATCACATGTTTGTGGTGATGCTATGACTCATTACTAAGTAGTTGTATTAGGGTTCAAGCTAGTTACGCTACTCATCGTCTCTGTTACGATTCTGACCCTCTTCCTCTTATCTCACAACATCTTTCTGATATTCCATGTACTGTGTACAACTTCCCCACTTCTTTCGTCTCGCGCTTAGCTTCCTCTGATCGGATTACCTCGGCTTCTATCTCGCACCCTTCTACGGACTCTTCTGATGAATACTTACGCTCCCCCGTTTTCCGATCCAACGTCATCTGATACACGCATGACTCCGCGGAATTCACTCGTTACCATATCTAGGTATTCCCTTGTTCGCTCTCTAGGACCTGTATCCTAGGATCGCGCCATGTGTTTGTCACTGACAAACACCTTGTACCAGTATATAAGTCGTCCACTACCTAGCTTGTACGGTAGACTTGACTTCTTGTGTAATACCACATCGTCTGCTCACGACCTTGCCTGAACTCGCCATTGCGCTTGAGTTAAACGTCTTTGCTCGCTGTTACGCTTGAGCCTTACTCTGACCCCGCTACTATCCTTGTGTCCCTGGGAGACCAAGTGATACTTGTTCATCACCGACTTAAAGTCCTGACCGACTTGCGCCTTTCCGATTCCCGTTGACTTAGCCCAAGTACACGTCGTACTCAACGCCCCTGTGGTGGCGTTACAGTCTCGATTCAAAGAGGAGCTTGAAAGCCACCTCTCTCATGTATAAGTAGTACACAGCGAAGACCAAGAATCACTATCTTGGTCTTCTTCAGAAGCCACAGTCTTCCCATCTCCTCGCGTGTGCCCACTCCTTTTCTTCGCTTGACTCCAACTGAGCAAGTCAAATGTTTGTCGCGCCTGGTGGAGTTAGCCCCAGTGCCTATACCGATCACGTGCACCACGAGGGCTGTGTATCCGTGCAAAAGTATCAAATTCGCTAAGTTGTCTACACCCTTCCAAAGTCCAAGTCGGACTAACGCCAGTAGCGGCGTTACAATCAGTGTCTGCACCAATGGTGCTGTCCTCTCTCGGTAGTACCTCAAATTTGGGCTTGGCCTGTGTCCAGAGGAGCTGCTTGTCAAAGGCGATGAGTTGGAGGAGGGATGAGGGGGCAATGGGGAGATGTCTTACTTGTGGGTGGACTGTCTTCAGAATGACTAGGTCACTTCCCTTTTTTTTTGGGTCTTTTCTTGTTTTTTTTCATCACCTACACCCTTATTTGCTACCTTAACAAATACTGTTTGCAACTGGAGAACATCCTCTACATTCTGTTAAATAAAAACCATTTTATTTCATAGGGACTTTGAGACAGTGCCGGCAGTACAGCCACAGATTGCAAACACTGACCACCAAACATGGAAGCTGAGTTGCCATCCGACTTACCAAAGTGGAGACATCTGCTGATTTTGCCACTTCTGAACCACTCTCTGAGCTAGGAAACCTGGCACAGGAGATTCAGACATATTAGTCATAGCAGTTTACAGAAACTATTTGGTGACAAACTTGTCAACAGTTTCCACATAGACATGTGAATGTCCAAATTTGATTGCATTGCATGCACGGAGGCAAAGTTGCCCAAAGAAACCTATAACAAAAACTCAGCCTTTGAAACATCACTGGCAAACTTACCTACTATCACATGTTAGGGGTTTCAAAACTGTTGAGAGTTTCAAATCGCAACTTTTGAAGAGATCAATTCAAAAACACAGCTGATCTTTACTTATATATACTACCCATATACTACTCAATTGCAGATCACACAAAAAATAAAGAAGTCCTATTTGTGCTTGTGTTGCGATGTCGCAAATATTACAGGGTAAGGCCCAAAATCTGACTAAAACAGTCTCGGATTTATGTATTACTGAATGTGGCATCACAAAACTTTCAAGATATCATATGTGCATACCATTAAAGTCACCTTCAAAATTCTAGGGCATTCAGAGCAACAGGAGGAGGGCTACAGAAGAAAGAGTGAATTCGTGTGACAATTGGCGTTCGACACCCATCGGATTTCAAAGCCCGCTGCTTAGCTAATGTGATAGTGTCAAGAACAGTACTCGGTGATACTGTATGGTAGTCTGTACCAGACCAACAATTAGTGTTCATCACGGGTAACCCACGGGTTTTTGGTATTTTTGACTTGATAGGGTTGTAGCCCTGGATGTTCCGTGTTTTTTAAGCCCCTGACCACCCAGATCAGTGAAGAAATGGCTTTTCTATGGATTTATCCAGTTTGGTGGCAAGGCATCAAAAACTGATGCCTCCAAAGGTATTTTGTTATGGTGTGTCATGAAAAAACCCATGACATTCCGGGTCACGGGTTTTTTTGTGATACGGCATAACAAAACACTTCCCAATGCATCAATTTTTGGTATCTTGCCACCAAACTTGATAAATCCATAGAAAAGCCATTTGTAGCGGTATGACACCTCGCTACGCTAGACTCAAGTTGAAGAGTAAGTGAACTGTAAGGGAGCACACTCAAGCCTAGCACGGAGATAAATCACGCGCCGAACGTACAGTCACAGTGGAGGGACAGAAGCGTGGAGTCTTTATGCAAGAACTCAATCTGTCAGAGATATCACACTGTGGTACGCTGAGTGGAGAACCAAGAGGACAAGTTAGATTGAGAAGAGTAAGGAAGTACAGGGTAATACGCACCTGAGTGGAGAACCAAGAGGACAAGTTGGTTCCACTCAGGACGCTACAGGAGGGTTTATATACACTACTGATGCTGGCTTTGAATTGAGTCTGAACACTATTACTAAGTGTATAGTAAGACTCCGTGACTCAGAGGATGACACGTCGTGTCTAATAATAGCGCTATCTATTGTGCTGACTGATGCACTTGTCATAGCTGCTGACGCGTCTCCTTATCTGCTGAGTAAAACCTAATACAGCGAGTAAGCGTAAACTACTAAGCATATTCTAGAGTCTTCCATCCTTATCTACCAATCATGAGAGTCCATACATAAAAGGAATGTGACCGGATTAGGTTGTCCTGTTAAGGATGCAACTGTCCCAGGGTCACGTGCTTGAGGGTGCACATGGTGGCATCATGTGACTTACAAAGTCTCGTACTTTGGCCTTTATATCTTCGCTCTATAAATCCGTAAAAATACAGAAAAATAGGGAAAATAATACGCGTCCATGACATCACCCCCCTTCTTAAGGGTCGACGTCCGCGTTGGCCTCTGTGTACATTAGAGACGCTTGCCAAGGCAAGGACGCGTAGATGAGAGCTGCTATTTTCCTAGGTGCCCCCGGATTCAAGGAGTGGAAGTCCTTTACTTTTTCCGAGGCGTGGGCTAGGTTTTTAGCTGGCTCCCAAGTGTCCTCACCTTCGCCATAGCCTGTCCAGCGAACTAGGTACTTAAGAGTACGACCGAAGAGTTTTGAATCTCTTATGTGGTCAACTTCGTACTCTTCTTCCCCTTCGACTGTAACAGGGTCTGGTGGCGGTGGCATAAGCCCGTTAACTTCGTTTCCTTTATAAGGGGAGAGGCGGTCTACATGAAATACATCATGGATCCGTAATGCAGGGGGTAGGGCAAGCTTGTAGTCGACATCACTTCTAACTTCAGTGACTTCAAATGGGCCCTAACTGTTTAGGGCCTAATTTGGACGACTGCTGATGTATTTTTATCTGTTTAGCTTGCAACCAGACTTTATCCCCGACGTTGAAGACGTATGGTTTGTGTCTTTGCTCAACGTCTGTTTGCATTCGCCGTTTACTTTGGCGTAGAGCTGCCTCTGCATCCTTTCTTGAGGAAACTAAGTGTTGGAGACGTTTATTGAGTACTGGGATACCAGTAGGCCTTCCAGCAGGAATTGTGAAGTCCGGCATATAGCCGTATAGTAGCTCAAAGGGAGTGTGTCCCGTTGCTGAGTTGAGCCTACTATTGACTACAAATTCTGCTGTAGGGAGCAGGTCTGCCCAATCATCCTGCCTCTTACTAATGAACAAGCGCAAGTAGACTTCTACTTCTTGGTTTTTGCGCTCTACCTGTCCATTAGCCTGAGGGTGATAGGCTGTGGTGAGACCTGCGTCTATCCCAAGTTGCTTGTAAAGTGCCCGCATGCTCCTTGCGGCAAATTGGGGTCCCCTGTCACTTATGATTTTCTTAGGGATCCCATGCAAGGGGAAGACTTGTTCGAAGTAGATGGATGCAACCCCGTCAGCCTGTTATTTGGGACGTCACTGGAAATAGATGGATCTGTTTTGTATAATGATCCACTATGTTAAGGATCATATCCTTTCCACGTGACATGGGCAGTGGACCGATTAGATCGATTCCGACTATCTGCCATGGTCCCTCTGGTACTTCTTGTGGCTGGATGAGTGCTTTGGGGTGTAGATCTTTGCAATAGCGTTGGCATCGATCACATCCTTCTACGTAGGAACCTATGAAGCCTGCCATGCGTGGCCACCAATAGTAGCGACTGACTAACTCAATAGTGCCATTTTTACCAGGGTGCCCCGTAGTGGTGGTGTCGTGACATGACTTAACCACGTCTCTACGCAGGGCTCAATCGTTGGGAACATACAGTTTCCCTCGATGGTAAACTAGGCCGTCATCTTCCTCCCACATTGCAACTCCGTCTGTAAGAGCTTTAGGAGCGGTCTTTGATAGACTTTTAAGACCCTCTATGACTTCAGCTTCTTTAATAGACGCGAGTCTGATGCGATTTCCCAGGGAGTCCACTTCTGGGCGGAAGTGTGCTTGAACAGCAGAGAGGAAATGCTTAGGTTTTAAAACCTGGACCTGGCGGTTATCCTCGTTATCTCTGATGTGGTCTCTTGAGAATCTACTTAATGCATCGGCTTGCATGGAGTCTCCTTTCTTATAAGTGATTGTGAAGGCGAAGCGACTTAGGTACAGAGCCCAGCGGGCCTGTCGGCGAGTTAAGTCTTTCATGCTTGCCCACCATTCCATATTCTTATGGTCGGTGATCACTTCAAAGGAGAGGCCTTCGAGGAAATGTCTCCAGTCCTCTAGGGCTCTGATTAAGCCGAGCATTTCTCTATCGTAGATTTCATAGTTGCGCTCTTCTTTGCTCATAGACTGAGAGCGATACGCAACTGGATGCCAGAGACCATCTGGATATTTCTGAGTGAGGATACCACCGGTCGCAAATCCCGAAGCATCGGTCTCAACTCTCGTTGGGAGCTGTGGATCGTACACCTTTAGAATAGGTTCTTGTACGAAACGCTCCTTCAGATTGTTCAAAGGCCTTCTGCTCCGCAGACTGCCACTGCCATGGAGTGTCCTTCTTCGTGAGGTCATGTAGGGGTCCGGGCAATAGCCGCGAAGTCCTTTATGAACCTACGATAGAAGTTGGCGAACCCAATAAATGCTCGTACTTCTTTGAGCGTTGTGGGTGTAGGCCACTCCCTTACTGCAGCGACCTTGCCAGGGTCCATCTGCACTTCTCCGGGACGGATAATCATCCCTAAATACTCCATTTCTCGCTTTTCAAAATCGCATTTCTCTGGCTTGAGATAGAGGTCGTATTCTTGTAGTCTTCTGAGCACCTCTCGTACTATTTTGCGATGATGCTCTAGAGAACTACTATAGATGAGGATATCATCCATGTATACAGCGACCTCTCCTGCTGCGATTAGATCAGCGAAAACCGCGTTCATGAGGGCTTGGAAGGTTGCGGGACTAGTTTGTCATGCCAAAGTACATTACTCTGGGCTCCAAGGAGTCCGCGATTGGTGACAATAGCACCCTTCCATTCGTCTCCAGCTCGGATGCGAATATTATGATAGCCCCATCGAACGTCGAATTTAGTGAAGTATTCGGCTCCCTTTAACCGATTGATGATGTCTGCGGCGAGTGGAAGTGGATATCGATTCTTAATGGTGATTTTATTAAGACGTCGATAGTCCTGCACTAGACGTAACTTTCCGTCCTTTTTCTTTATAAAGAATACTGGGGACTGCCATCGGTGACTTAGATGGGACCAGGTATCCTTTGGAGATGTGCTCTTCCAGGAACTTATCTAGTTCCTGTCTGTTCGCTTGGAGACATAGGATACGATTTGACCTTTCCAGTGCTTGACTGCATCTGGTTCTAGGTCTATGGCGTGATCCCATGGTTGATGTTCATGGGAGCCTCTGGGATTCCTCCTCAGAGAAGACTTTCGCGAAGTCTCGATAGTGCTTAGGTACCATTTCTTCGAAGGTTTTCTTTGGTTTAGCGGCTGTGGCTTTCTCAGCGATCTGCTGGGAGTATGTGAAGCCAGCCAAGCAGAAAACTTCGTCCTGGACCGTGTCTAGCACTTTCTCCGCAAGGAGACGGCGGCGTTCCATACTGGTTTGCCATAATGCGCGTCACCTCTACCTCTAACTCTGGTTGCGCTATTTCAGCGGTTGAGTTGAGGCGCATGGTGCCTTCCTGCCAGTCTATGTGAGGGTTCCGTAGTCTTAACCATGGTAGTCCCAAAATGACGTTCTCTGGTCCGAGTGAAGTGACTAAAAAGTCATGGCTCTCTTCACTGGGACCAACTTGTAGAGTAAGTCGAACTTTGTGGGTGATACTACCAGCCTCATTGAGTGTCCCGTCTATGTTATATAGGGTGATGGGGAACTCGAGGGGAACCTGCAACATTTTGTGGTGGTCAGCGTACTTTTTGTCTAGGAACAACGAAGTTGCCCCAGAGTCTACCATTGCTGCTACTTTTACAGTACGATGACGTCCTTTTAAATACACAGAAATATGAAAATGTGATTATTTATCTTTCGTTTCGGGAATAATAGTTGAAGACAGTGCTGCATCAGAAATCATCACGTGCGGCATTGCTTCGGAAGAAAGTGGAGCAAAAGGAACACTACTAATATTGTTCATCTCCGAGGCAGATGTAGATGTGGAGGGATCAGAAGAACAAGAAACTGAAACAACACTACTATCTAACTTACAGGCAGAAACGGTGTGTGTAGGAATTACAGAAGATAAGTCCGAAACGAGGCGAGAGCGTAAACATATATTACAACTACAGAGAGCCGAGTCATCTACTGTATTTGAGGGGCCGGTCGCAGCTATTCGCGACCCCTTATCTAAAAAGCCGCCTTCAAGGCTTCAATGGCCTCTTGTTGGCTTTTTACCATCTCCAAGAGCTTGGCCACATCTGCCTGTGACGTCTTGGGCGGAGATGTACTTGATGAAGCGGCTGCTGCCGCAGTACTGGACGATGAGGACGGTGGGCTAGGGGATTCCGTGGAGGCTGCAGCCTTGGCTTTGCCTGGTTTCCCCATCTTTTGAGCTGACAAACTGTCGACCGGTGCCCAACTCTTTGGCAGTGGTTACAGATGTCGCGTTCGTGGTTCCCATCCTTTTTTGTGTGATCTTTCGATCCGCACCTGTAACATTTCCCTCTCATCCAATTCTGAAAATCTGCCCGTGTTTTGAAGATCTCTTTGTCCCCCTTTCCTCCTTGGCCTTGCTGACGCGTGGCGTCTACTTGCATGGCATCTGGATCGTGGGATTGAGTAGTATGTGATGGGGTTTTACCCCCCTTCTCATTCTTCCGCTGCTGGATTCTTTGATCAATCTCCTGCGCGGATTTCTTGAGGTTTTCGTATGTGTCACGGGCCTTATCAGTGAAGGCGAGGATGTCCTTGATCTCTTCAGAGAGACCATCGTAGTAGCGGGTGCGAAGATCGGCGGATGACCACCCAGTCTGTCCGGAGTACTGCTTGAATACTGACGTGTACTGAGCAACCGTCTTCTTGACTTGTTTTGTCTTTTTGAGCTCCTCTCGAGCCATTTCTTGGGTGTCTAGGGGGCTAAACCTCCGGTTGAATTCCTTGGTGAACCCGGCAAAGGTTCCCCCAAAGGGCATTGCTCCGGCATTGGCAGACTCCAGGTATGGGAGTGCCCAGGTTTTAGCGTCCCCTTCCATCAGATTGAGAGCAGCCGCTATCCAGCGGTTGTCATCAATGTACCATTTCGTGTCAGCGACACTCCATGTGTTCATAGCGTCTCCTGCTGCCCCAGCCCAGTTATGGAATGCGGCTAGGAAGTGACGGGCGTCTGTAGAGTTGCCCTTCCCATCCCAGGCTTTGGGACGGGCCACTACTTCCTTTCCTTTCCCATTTGACGGTGGTCGGGTGGCATTGATCGTCATTTGCGTGGTTAGATCAGCGACTTGCTGAGCTAGATGACCCATTGCTAGGCCTAGTTGGTTGATGAGATCAATGCAGTCCTGAACCGTAGGTGGGACTGTTGGTGCGGCGGGAGTGGTAGATGATGTGGGTTGCGACATGTCGTCTAGTTGTTTCTGTCTTTGTCTCCTCTCTGCTTCCTCGTTTGCCTTCCGAAAGTCTTCTAAAAGACGTAACTGTTCGTCGGGCGAGATATCCTCCCAGTCTTGGATACGGGAGATGAACTCCTTTTCCTTTTTAGTGGGAGGAGGGAGGGCGAACTTCGAACGAGCTCCTTGGGGATACTGAGCCTGAGCTTGTTGAGCTCGCTGTTTCCCTTGACGAGGAGGAGCCACTGTCTTCTCCGTTCTCCTCGATGTGGGAGATTAGAGGGTTACGAGGCGAGGGTGGAGGTGAAAGACGGGGGATAAGTGCTTCGCGGAGTTCTTCTGCAATCTCAACTAATTCAGGGAGCCTGAAATCGGTCCCTGGGATTAGGTTGCGCAGCCCGTGTAACTCAAGGAGTTCCGCTTCGAATGCTGGCCTAGCAAAAGAGTCTGGATAAAGAGCTCTGCAGTGTTTCGGGGGAGAATATCGATGCGGAATTGTCCGTGGTATTCGTCGACGAGGGTCTCAGTGGATGAGAAAGGAGAGAAGGAGTAGGTAGATGGAGGAGGAGTAGGAGTAGGAGGGCGTTGACTTGGCACCTCTTGAAGTGCGTGAAGCGATGCCGAAGCAGAGGCTTGTTCTGGTGTGGTCTGGGGTGTATGGTACTCCTCAAGTGATGCTTGTCTCCTTCTAAAGAGACGACGAAGACGAGAACGGGTGTTTTCGAAGAAGCGAGGCAGGGTGGAAACGTAAAAGTGGGTTTATTGACGAAGGATACGACGAGCGCGAAACGCTAACTCGAAGATGAATGGAATGCCCTATCAAGCAAGACCAATACACAGTGATTGTTTCACACTGCGCGAGGCTGCGGCGATAAAGGGACACTCAGGAATGATGAAAGGATATGTGTAGAGCCACAAGGCTGTCTGCCTCAGTCTTCTCGACCTGTTGGCTGCCTCTCACGCCGAAGCGCTCTCAAACTTTTCTGTTTACTTTGCGTACAGCTGTCGCAGGCTAGGGCCTGGCTGGCTCGACGTCTAACTGCAGCTTATCTGGCGTGGTGACCAGTTCTGCAGCCAGTACCCAGATGTTCTACTGCTAGCAGATAGGACAAATAAAGGCAAGCACAATCTATGCCGATTTTACGGACACTAGAGTTGTACCACGAATGCACAGATTCTGCGTACAAAGGTCCACAGGCAAAGAGTGAGGTGGATAACACAAAGGACTGTGGTCGTCAACCACCTAGAGGGATAAATGATAACGCTGGTGAGCGTGAAGCTCAGGAGTGTGAAGGAACTTGTCCTAATGTAGCAGTATGACACCTCGCTACGCTAGACTCAAGTTGAAGAGTAAGTGAACTGTAAGGGAGCACACTCAAGCCTAGCACGGAGATAAATCACGCGCCGAACGTACAGTCACAGTGGAGGGACAGAAGCGTGGAGTCTTTATGCAAGAACTCAATCTGTCAGAGATATCACACTGTGGTACGCTGAGTGGAGAACCAAGAGGACAAGTTAGATTGAGAAGAGTAAGGAAGTACAGGGTAATACGCACCTGAGTGGAGAACCAAGAGGACAAGTTGGTTCCACTCAGGACGCTACAGGAGGGTTTATATACACTACTGATGCTGGCTTTGAATTGAGTCTGAACACTATTACTAAGTGTATAGTAAGACTCCGTGACTCAGAGGATGACACGTCGTGTCTAATAATAGCGCTATCTATTGTGCTGACTGATGCACTTGTCATAGCTGCTGACACGTCTCCTTATCTGCTGAGTAAAACCTAATACAGCGAGTAAGCGTAAACTACTAAGCATATTCTAGAGTCTTCCATCCTTATCTACCAATCATGAGAGTCCATACATAAAAGGAATGTGACCGGATTAGGTTGTCCTGTTAAGGATGCAACTGTCCCAGGGTCACGTGCTTGAGGGTGCACATGGTGGCATCATGTGACTTACAAAGTCTCGTACTTTGGCCTTTATATCTTCACTCTATAAATCCGTAAAAATACAGAAAAATAGGGAAAATAATACGCGTCCATGACACCATTTCTCCACTGATCTGGGTGGTCAGGGGCTTAAAAAACACAGAAAATCCAGGGCTACAACCCTATCAAGTCAAAAATACCAAAAACCCGCGGGTTACCTGTGATGAACACTACCAACAATCGGCTCAGGCCTTGCGTGGGCACAGGTGCATACCTCCTAGAAGAGTTCCTATCAGCCCTGATGTTGAAAAACTCATCCAAGAGGCATGCATCCAGCTCCGTGCCTAGGCCAACCCCAAAATTGCGGGTGTTGTTCAGAAAATTGAGGCTTGCACTGGTGTCAGCCTCCCATATCACACTGTTCGCAACCGCTTCAAGGGAAAGCATGTTCCCCCTCAACAAGCTCATGTCAGTCAGCAGCTTCTATCTTGTGAGGCAGAGACAGTTCTTGTTGATTGGATCACTTTCCTGTCAGACACTGGCCACCCCCTCAGTAAGCGGACTATTCAGAAGAAGGCTGAGGCCCTCTGTGGGAAGAAGCCGAGCTGGTCCTGGATTTGTTACTTCCTTTGACACAATAAAGAGGTCAAGCTTGGGAAGCCATCAGGCCTCAACCCAAAACGTGCTCAGGCCTTCAATAAACCGACAGCGCGCAAACACTTTGACCTTCTCCTCAAGATCATCCATAAAAATGAAATACCGGTCAAAAATGTGTACAACATGGATGAAAAGGGCTGTCAGAGAGGAGGTGGGTGTAAAGGCTCTAACTGGAAATACTTTGTACACAGGTCACGTCGACCCAAATATAGAGCGCGTGGCGGGAATCTCGAGCTCATCACAATCATTGAGTGTGTTTGTGCAGATGGTACCAATCTACTTCCGGGATTTGTTTTTTCTGGGAAAGAATTTGCACATGAATGGTTTGAGGTTGACGCTAACATTGGGTGAGTCAAATTGTCCTTTCTCAACGAGGAAGTTAATTGGCTAATTGTATCTAGGATTTCTATGTCGGAAAATGGCTGGACAGACGACTTTCTCTGTAAAGAGTGGTTCAAAAACTCATTCATTCCCCAGGCAACTGCGCAAAACACTTCTGGAAAACCCATCCTCCTTATCTATGATGGCCATGGTTCACATGAGAATCTTGATCTCATCAATCTTGCCTGAGAGCATAACATCATCCTCTTCTGCCTCCCACCGCACATGACCCATAGACTTCAGCCTCTTGATGTTGGAGTTTTTGGCCCATTTCAATGTGCCTGGTCAGACCGATGTGACCAAATTGTTGACGATACTGGTGAAGAGATGCCGCGAGAAGACTTTGTCAAGGAGTACATGGATGTCCGCAGCAAAACATTCAAACCAGCTACAATCGTTTCCGCCTTTCAGAAGAGTGGCTGCTGGCCAGTCAATTGTGATGTCTTTACTGATGAAGATTATGCACCAAGCATCCCAACATCAACATCCTCATTCCACATACCAAACAGTTTCCCTCTTTCCTATGACATTGGAAACCATGACAAATCTGACAACAAATCCCCTACTTATCCAACAGGAAATCCTGACAGCTCTGGGTCCGACGATGAGTCATCGATAGCATCTAATGATAATGTTGCTGGTGGCATCGACAACAATGAGTTGCAAACCATCTCCCAACCCCTCTCCGAGTCCACCCATACAGCCTCCCCTCAGCCTCCTCTTGCACCGCATTCATCTTTTCTTGGGCCAAACTCCACCCCACTCACCTCTTGCGTGCCTCCAGTACACCCCGTCCCACTAACAATCAGGCCGAAACAGAAATGTCTCCCTGGTCGACCCACAACATCCTCCAACCAGGTCCAAGATCAACTCGATACACTCTTGCAAACATGTGGTGACCTCTCACAGCAAATCGCTAAACTCCATTCAGAAAATTTGACACTCAAAGCTCACTGTGTTCTTGCAGGAACTGAAATCCAGGATCTCAAACGGTGACTCAATGCCAAGGAGAATAGGCCTCAAAAGCGGCGGAAACTCAATGTTGACACAAGGTGGCTCAACTCTGATGAAGGCCTGAGGCTAGCTGAGGAACAAGAGGCATTGTGGGCGGCTGAAGAGCAGAAGAAGCATGCGGCAAGAGAGAAGCGAGAGGCGATGGAGGCGGAAAGGGAAGAGCAGCGACGGCAGAGAGATCCGAACGCACCATTCACAGGTGCGCTTACCTCAAAAACGAAAGCTGACCTTCAAGACATCGCACAAGTCTTGGGACTCAGCATTGGTGGCCAGAAAAAGGCTATTGTCGCACGAATAAATGCCCATTTTGATTCCTACCCCATCCTACGTGACGATCCATGCTTTGAGGGCATATTCAACCGTTTAAGAAGATGGCCCACTTTGCAAACCGAAGATGAGACCTTGAACATGAACCCAACAGCCTCAGTCAGACCCTCTGCATCTGTACCGATGCCCATCCCTCCTCTGCCGGCCCCGCTCTCATCAAACATTGTAAATAGCCACCTGTCTGCACATACTTCCCCCTACCCTACCCCATTCTCGATCCACCCGTCTTTTTGTCTGACTCCTCCCTTTTTGTTCCCTCCTGAGCTGGGCCAACACACAACCATTCCACCATACCAGGTGACTCAACATGCCACTCCACCTTAACGCACTCAAGCAGGTCTTTGGAACTGATGCCAGGACAGAAATCAAGTTCAACTCATGCGATATTCTCATCATAATTCCGAAACTAATTCTCAGTAAATAGCATCATAATACCTACACATAGACTAATGTACATAGACCACCCTTAGCTATACAATACAACATTTCAAACATGTTCGTCGACTCGCGTTTGTGGAAAAAGTGAGTACAACTGTACAACACTGCCGAAGCGGAGACACAATTGGCTGTGTGAGTCAGCATGACAATCCGTGAGTGATGAAAGTTTTGAAACTCCCAACTTTTTGCACCTGCATGCCCGGCTTTCTTCCGACACAACCACTCGCCCACCTTTTGCCAGGGTAACACCTCAGAGGGATAGTTCATATATTATCACATGGGTTCCAAAAATCCAATTGGAAAAAGGTGGTGTCGATGTCTTTCTATTTACGATTTGGTCAAAGTTTTGAAACTCCCAACCTGTGATAGTACTAGGACTCACTCAGGTGAGATTATAGGAAAGATAAGCAGTCTTAATTAAAAATATAAGATAAATAATATTAAATTTATTTATTTAATATTTTAATTAATAATAATTTAAGCATAAAGCAATCATAATCTTAAATAAAATTTAAAATATTCTTATAATTTATAAGAATAATCAATAAATCATATCTTTATTTCAAAATTCTTATCCCCTATCATTTTATTAGTTTATTTATAAAAGAATTAATCATAAATTAATTAATAATCTGCTGAACAAATACTAGTTTATTTGTAATTAGCAAGTAATATTTTATATGTGTTTGTTTAATTATAAAATCAGGATTTATAAAAACTAAAAAACACAAGAGAATGGTTGTATTTTAGTTGTTTCACCTGTAATAGGTTTTAAAAAAGTAGTTCATTTATTAAATGGTGAATTAAGAACACCAAAAATATATCAACTTCATAATTTAATAGACTGATTAAATAAAAACCATAATACAAATATTATTAACCATTGAAAAATAGTTGCCAATTAATAATTATTTTATCTTGATAAAAATATAATATTTATTTATTTAATTATATATAAAAATAATTAAGTATACTGTAATATATGTAAATTAAAATAAGAATTAAAATAAATTAAAATATTTCTTTATATTATAAAATTAAAATATAAAGTAGAAAACACAGTAACAAATTTTGTTTGATTTTTTTGGCAGTCCTGTCAAGGTGGATAGTTGCTTATCACAGTTCCAAACCTTTGTCAAATCCAGAGACTTGGAAAAGGGGGCAGTTGAGTATGTGGTTGATGGAATAACACACTCCACCATCCAGTAACTTTTGGACATGTTCAAAAACTATATGGATGAAACAGACCAAGCAGATGTCTGGGATGCCTTGTGGTAAGGACACACACTCACACAATTATATTTCTAAGCTAAAACACATATCAGCATTGGACTTCATCTTCAGCCAGCTCATTATCTGATTTGCAACAGCTGGGCTCAAACTTGTGTCAGGCCTGCTAATACATGTGGTTCAAAGCCAGGATTACCTTAGAAATGGTGATAGTTCCCTCATCTTTGGCAGGTGCACCAACATCCCCTTCTGATGTGGGGGGTGCAAGACTGAATATGTTCCAACAATTGCATTTGAAGTCAGTTACTCAGAACATTGTTCAAGCTTAGCAAAGAAGGCTGCACAACACATTCTGCCTCACCCTGGGGAATGTTCTATTAGTCATCATGATCAACATTGTTCATGTGCCAAATTGCTGCCCAAGAGAATTGAATGAAGTCTGTGACTTGGTCACATTGGGAGCAAGTCCCCATCCACCACCATGAGGCTCAGACAATGAGGCAGATAACACTGTTTGGGCTATCCAAGGCATTGCAGTACACGTCGATAATACTAATTTTAGGAAGAAGAATCCACTGGTTCTTGTCAAATGCCCTATGAAATTTGGGACTCACTAGTAGGTGGACTCATCAGCATACATAAAGGCAAAAGTAGAGGAAGAAACATACAACAGATGATGTTGTAATGAGTGTCAACATTTAAAGTGAATGGTTTCATATTCCAGATGACCTCAAGCCTGTCAAGCTGATGAGAAGATTATTGATTTGATTTGAGACCAAGAAATGAGAGGGAACTTGCCAGGTGTCCATCCGATGACCTTTTCAAACAATGGGCATAGTTGATAAGATCGATCATGTTTTCAATCAGACAAACTTGAGGAGCCACACGATCGACACGCCTCTTAGCTCCTGCTGACATCCTAGCCTCGTGTTTGCATTGGGATGGTGTTGTTTCAGGTTTGATGATGGAAGGGGGATGATATGAGATATCATTATTATCATTGTCTCCTGGGGTAGGGATGTCAATGAGTACATATTTGTCATACTTGTTTGGCTGTATGACAAATATGTACTCTTGACATCCCTGCAGACCTAGGGTCACATGACTACTGAGGAATATTTCACTAAGTTGTGAACATCCTTTTGAAGTCCAAGTTAGACTGACACTTGTGGTGGTGTTACACTGCATGGCTGGTGTCAACCCTGGTGCCACTGCTCAGCCCTCCTCACCCTCTAAATGAGGGTGCAGGTCCAGGCCCTACACACCCTTGCTTTGTCTGCATTCAAGGGCACACCTCTAGCTTCCCCACAACCCCCAAATAGCACACCCTTTAGAGCTCAGCATCTACATGGCTCCCCTAGGAAGAGCACTCATAGGCACCTCAATCTCTATTGTTGAGTATCTCCATGCAAGGATCAATGAGGCCTTTGATGGGCCTCTCACTGATTACAAGTATTCTAGCTCAGAGGGCCTGCCTCTGAGCACCTACAGCAGACCCATTGATTGCCTGCACAGCCTAGTGTTGGGGAAGTTCGGTTTGGTTCGGTTTGGGGCCATTTTGGCCAAACTGGAAACTAAACTGATTAGAATTTGGCCAAACTGAACCCAAACTGAACCAAACTGCTCCAAACTGTTCCAAACTGAACCAAACCATTCCAAACCGTTTCAAACCGATTAAGAATAAGTGTTTTAAATTGGTCTTTAATTGGTTCGGTCCAGTTCAGTTTGGTTCAAACTCGGTTCAGACCACTTAAGGAACCACTTAAGACCTTGGTTTGAGGCAAAATCAATTGATTTTGTTCAAATTCATCAGTTAAGACTTTGTTTCAAATTGTTTGAGACCAAAAACCATTGATTTTGGTTCAAATTTGGTTTAAATTCAGTTTGGTTTGGTTCAAACCGAGTTTGAACCAAACCAAACCACTTATTGAGCACTTATAAAATATTTTTTAATATTTTTTCTTAATCAGTTCAGTTCGGTTTGAACTGGGTTTGGGACCCCCAAACTGGAAACCAAACCATTTGGTTTGAGCCAGGATTCTCCAAACCCAAACCATTTTAAACGGTTTGGGTTTGGTTCAAACCCGGTTTGAGTCAGTCTGAGACCAAACTTCCCCAACACTAGCACAGCCCAGTGCTGCCACACAAGCTGCAGTGCCCTCTAAGGCTCAAAAGGAAAGGGTGCAAAATGCCAAGTGCTTTGAAGAGCAAGCTGTGGCTGGCCCAGGTCCTCAGCTCAAAAAGGTCATCAAGAAGTGCCTGGCTGAAGCAGCTGTGGTGTCCCTGAAGCTACCACTTAGCATGCACACATGAGTATGGGTTATGAAGCTAGGCTGGGTTGGAAGAAAAGTCACCAGCATGGCCAGGCAAGTGTATATGGTGGAGGAGCTTATAACTTCCACCTGACTGCAATGGTCAACTATGGCCAATAGGTATGGTTGACAAGCAATGCACCTGGGACAAGGACTAACTGTGCTTCATATGGAATTTTATTGAGGGTTATTACTTCACTAATAAAGGAGGAAGACTGACAACTTCCCTATCATTGATGCTTGTAATGCCTTTAATTATTCCATATGGTGTGATTGATGTGTAACACTAGGATGGGGTTTACCACTACACTCTCATTGGATGCACAGACATGAATTGGATAGCAATACACTGAGAAAAGGATGGCCAAGCTGATCTACCTACGCTTACAGCACCCACCGCAGAAGATTACACATTTTTTAGCTACCCTTATGAGAAGCCCCCCACCATCGAATTGCATGTCCATCCCTGCTTTGTCATATGCAACAGTGGCGACAAAATCTCTGGTCACTGGAATGCTTGGCAAAGTTTGCCTGTTGCAAGACTGGACGACATAGGACAAGTTGGAGATCTTTGGGATTCATGGCGTACTACTATGCCCTTGAAGGAACCCAAGTTTCATGACAGTGGCTCTATTCCAAGTCAGAGCGATGATAACAGTTGTAGTTCGATCTCCCCATTGCTTGTGTCATAGCACACACATTCAGCACAGTTCCTGCAGCACCCCTGACTCACCTACACCCTCAAAATTGAACATTCTTCAAAGTCTGGATGATTAGCATGACTGGGACTTGGGATCAACACAGGTCACCCTTAGTAAAAAAGGAAGTCAGCAGAAAGTCAGCTAAAATAAAATAAAAACAGTATTTTTAGTCAATTGAAGTCAATTGAAGTCAAGTAACTTTGTTGAAGTCAATGAAAGTCAACGCTTCTGTTCTATATTTAGACTCACACTTATGTGTCCTCGGAAAATACTAGAAAAACCATAGAAAAAGAGAATTACTGTACAGTACTTAAGGAGCTTGTAGTTTACCTTGTATCTCTCGTTCTAGTCTTGTTCTCTGTGAATCCAAGCCTATTGCCACTTTCCTCTCCTCTGCTGTGTCAGAGCCACCGCTTTCACGCTTAGTCAGCGAACTGGCCCATTGGCCCACCCTGACCTGTAAGCTGTGCTTTCGGAAGAGTCTCCTGGACTGTAAATGCAGAGCCAAACGTTATGACAAAGTGGTAGCAGTGTATCTGCGAGCCCACCACTTGATTGTAAAAAAGGAGAAGGGGAATTTGTGTGTGGGTGTGAGGGGGAAGGGAAATGTGCATGCACATGGGTGTGAGGGAGATGGGGAAGGGGAATCTGTATATGGGTGTGGGTGTGGAAATGGGGAAGGGGAATGTGTGCATGGGTGTGCATGTGGGGGAGATGGGGAATGGGAATGTGTGCATGAGTGTGGGGGAGATGGGGAAGGGAAATCTATGTATGGGTGTTGGTGTGGGTGAAGGGGAAGGGGAAGGGGAAGGGTAAGGGAAGGGGAAGGGGAAGGGAAGGGGAAGGGGAAGGGAGGGAAGGGGGAAGGGGAAGGGGAAGGGGAGGGGAAGGGGAAGGGGATGGGAAGGGGAATGTGTACCTAGATATGGGGGGATGGTGTGGAGGGGGATAGGGAAGATGATATATTGGCCCATCCGATTTTGCTAAAGCATCTTTGGAGGTCCTCTCAACAAGTATGTTCTGGCCCAATGTAGACCTTATGTGGCTGCAGAGACAGGAAGTGAACATCAGAACACCTAAACGGGAAAATACAAAGCAGAGCATGTGAGCCCAGAACCTGAAGACATGAAAAACTAGTATCTAACAATATGCAGCATTGAACCATGACAACAAAATTTCTTATGCAATGGCCCCTGCAGGAACACATAGTTTGTGGTGCAAGTAAGGCAGATGCCATAAGAAGATGCAACATGGAGAATATGAGAAGACCTAAGCACCTTTACTTGTTTCTTTCTGTAAATTGTCAGTCCTGCCAGACCTGTTAATGTATTAACATGCATTACCTCCACTAATGATACTCTGCATTGGCTGCTTCTGGTGCTCTACATTTATTCAGAGAACTACCATTGAAGGAGGGAGTTCTGCACTGCACCATGTGCCAGAGAGTCCCCAGCTTTATCTTCCTTCCCTGACCACTTTTCATAACAATACAACCTCATGTTATTGCCCACACAGGAACATGTATGTGGCACAAGCAAGGTGGAGAGCATGAGAAGACCTATTTCTCCCTGTCATAACAGAGAAATTAGAAGTAAGAGTGTGCAAGAGTTGGGCCTTGGCCTTGTCACTAGTGTAACACCACCACAGAGGCGTTAAGTACGGTGTGTACTTTGTAAGTCGTAATGGATTACGGAAAGGCAGTGGTTGGTTAAGACTGAGGTGGATGATGCACAAGTATCACTTGGTCTCCCAGGACACAAGGATAATAACAGGATCAGGGTAGGCTCAAGCATAAAGGCAAGCAAAGGGTTTAACTCAAGCGCAAAGGCGAGTTCACACAAGATCGTGAGACGGATGATGTGGTATTACACAAGAAGTCAAGTCTACTGTACAAGCTAGGTAGAGGGTGACTTATATACTAGTACATAGTGTTTGCAAGCTACAAACACATGGCACGACCCTAGGGTTCTGGCCCCAGTGAGCTAACAAAGGGAAAGGTCAAAAGGGGAATGAGGGAATTCCGCAGAGTCATGCAACCCTGGAATGATAATGGAAATGGCTGAAACAGGTCCTAAGTCCCTGTGAATCGGTATCATCGAAAGCGCAAGAAAGGAATCAGGAGAAATGATGAGCCACACATTAAGATACGGGTGTGTGAAGGTAATATTAGTACAAGGGGAATCAGAAGGAAATCATGGAACACGAAGTAAGAGTCCGAAAGAAGAGGTGAAATTGTAACATTACCCCCCATCAGACTCAAAGTTGCCACTGTCACAAACCTAGGAACTACGGTTCATAACTTGCGCGGTAAGGCTGGTCCGTGTCAGCCCGGTCTTACATAATCAACTTCCTAAAGGGGAAATCCAAGATCGGAGTTTGAAGTTCAAACTCCGACGATCACGTGACTGGTCATGTCATCGCTTATCAAGACGTCTGACGACTAGAAGTCGTACCACTCCTCGATTAATCCTATTGGACTGCGGAGCAGTCACGCCATCTTGCATCATCTGCTGCAGAGCAGCTGATTGGACTGTGGAGCAGTCACGTCTTATTGCGCAATCGACTGCGGAGCAGTCGTACGATCTCATGCATTATTCTCATTGGCTAGTATTATTAGAAAGCTTCCAGAAGCTTCCATGCGCAGCACCAGTGGGAAGGCTGTAGGCCTCCCCTAAAGTACGCACAGACCTTGTACCCGGGTATATAAGCTAGAGCAATACAACGGATAGTCCCTCAGACTATCCACTTGTGACTCCCACTTGGAAAGCACCGCCTAGGCCTTTCTTCGCTATTCACCATAGCTTGGATTCGCACTCTCCTCGCTCTCCTCGTTCTAGCCAAGTTCCTCCACTCGTCCCCCTACGTCTTCATCGTCCCTCGAGATCTCCGTCGGCCAAGTGTCCTGCACGAACACTCTGAGTGAGTGTTCATCACACTTGGATAGTCTCATTAACCGACCCGGTTCTCTCATTGGTAGTGTCTGATTTCGGAGACAAATTCGGTCACTGGGACGGCGATTCCAGTTCCTATTATTCTAGTTGGGAGCCCCAGTATAGCAGACCCCCTCCTCTCCTCTCACATTTCCCTTGTCTCCGGTGGGTTTGAACACCCCCCTCCAAGTCGTAGAGCACGTCGCTCTTCCCCAAGGCCCGGCAGCTTTCACAGCGCCCTCCACTCCCGTCTTCAGCCGCCCCCTGTCCCCACGTCCCGCTACACCTCTTCAGTACGAAGAGGTTGATCATCGAGGAGTCGAGTACATCCTACTCGATCTCAACGAGTACCCCACCTACTCCGGCGTCCCTTCCCCTGTCACATGTCACTCGTCCCTCGTCCCCGACCTTTGATATAAGGTCCCAGGTTGCTATTTGGTCCGGTGCCCCCCTCGCCTCTCGCTCCCCGTCCCCAGAACTGGTGTACCCAGACCCGGTCCAAGTCTTCCAGTCCCCCCTGCTCAGTCCCTTGTCCCCCCTCTCGGACATTCCCTCGCCGTCAGTCCGCCTTGTCTCGCCGCCCCCTCGTCCCTCGTCACTACCCTCTCGCATCGACTCACCCATCGACTACCAACACGTAGCCAAAGGAGTCGAACATATCGACACCCCCGTCCAGGACCTCTCCCACGAGAACCAGGAGAACATTCCCCCTCCTGCCCCAATTGTCCGTCCCCGTCCTGCGTCAACATCATGACTGGTCCACACCCCCACCAGTTCATCAACGTCCAGACCCCCCAAGGAGAAGAGTGGTGCCCCATCTCGGAGTTCTACCAGGTCTCCCTTAGCCAGCTCCCGTCCATCGACCACCTTCTCACGTACCCCCCAACTTTCCCTGGTGTCACTCCCTTCCGGTTCCGGTCCCCCCATTATATCACATTCTATCCCTGTCACTGTCCCCTCGCCGTCGCTCTCGGCATCCCACTCCTGTACGCCTGCTCCAAAGCCATCCTCGACCTCCCTTGCCAAGACCTTCCCCTCGGAACTATCAAGTACAACTTCCGGGAAGGTATACGTCGGGCTCTCGCCCCCCTTAACTCAGTCATCAGGCAAGCGTACGTAGGGACTCTCGTCACCCTTGAACTACAGGACTTTTTGGACGGTAGGATTGTAACCACGTACGGTTACTTAGCTTTCGTGGAGGACCGCATCTTTGTAATAGACCAGGGCTACCACTTCGAGGACGCTATTAGGACCAGTCCCCCCCTCCTCTTGTATTGTTTCTCCCCACGCATCCCTGCTGACCCCTTCCTGTTTATTTCTACCTACCCAGACCAGCAGGAACTATAACCACTTACTGTACTAGTAAGTGTTGTAGTTAGTTGGCGTCTGGATTGAAATAAAAGGGGTTTAGTGTCCCATCACTTCCCAGTCCTCATCTCAGAAGAAGAACAAGTAAGACGTTCTGAAGCACTCTTTGAAACCCACCGTGAACGTCAACTCCGGTTATACTACCCCCCAAGTACACTCTACAATCTTGCTCATTCAGATACCATTGAAGTTTGGAGCGACAACACCCAAATAATCAAGAGACTTGAGCAAATACTTCCGTTTGGTAAAGCACTCAAGCTATCCCAGTTTCAAGACTTCGTCTCCAGTAACCTCGCCCGCCTCGCCGACCTATCCCAAGAGCAACTCCTGTATTGGCACCTTGCAAAGACTTGCAACGTCCACGGTTCCCCCATCGAGTCCCTTCTTCTTTGGTGCAAAGAAGATTACCTTTGGTTCGTTCACCTACCCCCACCAAGGAGGAGCGACCTCATTCAAAAACTCCTGAATGGAGAACGACACTACTTCCTCGAGCGATATTGGCTGGACTACGAACAAGTCCAGATATCCTTTCAAGAACTTTGGATTGAAGTTACCCCCTTCGGACCGCGACTAGTCATCACCGAAGGTAGAGAATACACCCTTAAGTGGGATCAAGTGTGGGAAACCACCCTAGAAAATCCAGATCAAAACATCGTCAACCCGAGGATTTTCCACCAGCCACCAGAAACCCCCGACAACAACGACTTCGTCAACCGTTTGGAAAACGACGACGAACCCCTGCCACCCAGCAGTCCCCCAAGTCCCCCTACATCTACTGATTCACTAGCCGGTTGGGAAGAACCAGAACCTTCCAACCAGTGGGTTAGTAATTCAGTTTGTTGGTGTAGTAAAGAAGTTTGCGACTGCGGTTACCGTCCTGATACCCCACCTACTCCACCTAGTGTAGTACTGTGGGCCCCTGGCCAAGCGTATCTACCTTCTATTGAAATATAGAAGGTCCCTTGTTTGAAACATCCTGGCTGAAGGCGCAATAAATTGGGCTATCACACTGGCTTCACAGCACGTATCTCAGCGACCAAGAAGACAAAGACGTCAATACACAAGAAGGGATACACCACTTCCCTCTCCAGAAAACCTCCCGGTCATCCCTAATAGAGACATTAGGAGAGTAACCCCACCACGAAACACACACCCAAGAAATCCAGTCCAAGCGACCCCCACGTACCCAAGTAACCAAGAGCTCCCCTCGTAGTAGTGAAGAAACGCAGTTCCTAGCAACCCAGCCCACGTACTACCACCTACCAGAAGTGCCATTCCTGTCAAGAGCCCTACCCACGAGAAACCCAAGAGAACTCCAAGTGTTCAAGCAACATTGTCAACTCATATTCCAGAGAAACCAAGTCCCCTTGCATCTCCAACACACACGAGACAACATCTGAGACATTACTACAGACCCCCTAGTATTTCAAGGTCTCCTGTGGAAAACCAGTACATTGATAACGCACTACGGAATATTCGAGGAATATTGTTGGATCCGACCAAGCACACGACCAAGCGCTGTTCACGGAATACAGCTTCAAGAGGCGTATAAAGTTTTTTACGCCTGGGAATCAGACGGTTGGACAGTATCAAGATTAATCAAGCGCTCTAACGAATGAGCGATCCCCAAGACCTTTCTACAAGAGATCTTACGCCAGAAGAATTAGCCTCTGTACCAACCTATTTCAAAAAACCCTACTACGGTCTTGACGACAACCTAGTCCACGTTCTTTGGAACGAGCACCAACTCACCAGTCCCAACGGAAAGTTCCCTTGGTACTTCAAGGAAAGCCAAAGAAAACTAAGCAAAGACGACTACAAGGACGCCTATCCAGGATATAATCAGTTTGACAAAGGATCTTACGACCACCACAACCTTGCTGCTAAATACGTCGGTAAAGAAGTCCGTTGGTCAAACAAACGAGGCGCGTGGGTCTACAAGAACTAGGGATCGACATGGGTTGGCAAAACCCGTATGGGTCACGGGTACGGGTCACGCGGGTACGGGTCAGGGTAGCGGTTTCTCAACCCGTGCAAAACCCGTACCCGTGGCACGGGTACCCGCGGGTACACACTTTTTCTATCCTCACCGTCTCTGGCAGGCTGCCGTGGTTTTGATCCTATGGTTTCCATTCGCAACCCCTTGGCTGCGACGATGTAATGGCACAGGCTGGGCCCGAACCCACTGGCACAGTATTGCCAAATTGGACTCACTCCCCACGACGTCGCATCACGCCATCGATTCTCTTGTCGGTGAGCGTTTCTCCCTTCCATCCATTCTCCCATCTACACACAAACTACAGTATCTCTCTTTCTCTTCGCTCGTTATCTCACTCTGGCTCTCTGAGTTGTCACAGACTCATTCCCACGACATCCCCCGCACCGCATCGCCACGCACTCTCTGACCGTCATTGCCACCCATCCGGGGCAACCGCTGTCCAAGCCAGCTAGTCCACACCTATTATGCCCTGCCCTCCCACAAAACTCTACGGTGAAGGCACTGGAGATAGGCCTCGTGCGCTTTCCCCTCTCATACCATACCATCCATCCATCTGGGCCATCCCTTCCTCCCTCCATCTCTCTTTCGTCGTCCATGATATTGCCTCGCTATATCGTATCGAATTGACATCTGACAGCCACATATTTTCATCTCACAACGGTCTCTAGGCTCATAGACCCCAGCAACGCCTCGTGCTGTTTCCAGGTGGCTCATCGGTGCTGCACTGCCCCTCTCCCTCACCTGACCTCTACCTCAGTCTCAACATTCTCATGTGTATATTGCAGCTCTCGAGAGTCGAGACGCTAAGTGGTCTTTTTGGGACTTCATGATGTTTTCTACTGACTTAAAAGGCCATGATTTCTCAACAGAGCCACATGACGGCGACAAGTCAGAGGTGATGATGCGGCGACCACCACCGGGGTTACGTTGACCCATGACAAGACCACGATGGCGACAATGCAACACCATCGCGGTAGCAACAAAAATGGCGGCACCGTAGCAATCACAGGGAGGCGACTACAATGAGGCGATTACAACGGCGACTACGACTATTACAACGGCGACTACGACGGCTACGATGGATAATTACGACTTGGCAACGGCAATGGCAATGGCGACAGGGCGACCACAAGGCGGCCACGACGGTGACAGCGATGGCGACGGCAAGCACAAGGCGACGACGATGGTGGCTGTGACGAGGCGACACGAGTCCACATCAACTCCACAACGACCACAAGACGACAACGATGACAGTAGTAGTACTAGTGTCATAACTTAGTAGAAATATAGTGTAGTTATGATTGCATGCAGGGCATGCGGGTACGGGTATCATGGGTACCCGTCAAACCCGCGACCCGCTGCCTCACCCGTCTGTACCCGTACCCGTATGCGCGGGTTACCCGTACCCGTGGTCGCGGGTACGGGTTGAGGCAGGTACAGGTACGGGTTGAAACTGATCGACACGCGGGTGACCCGTGTCGATCCCTAACAAGAACAACCGAAGAGTAGTCTTTCCAGAATCAGACGCGGAGGAATCGGAACTTTCCCCGCCACCACGTACAGACCAAGAGGATACAGAACAAGAAGAAGTATCAGGTCTTCTAGAAGCAGCCACCAAGACAGTATCTTCCATGCTAGCCCGCTTATCCGGTCCACACACCCCAGCAAGAGAGGGATCACCAAGCACATCTGGACCAGTAACTTACCCAGTACTGACACCTAAGCAACCAAAGATATTTGGTTTCAAGAGTCAAACACCAAGTCCACCACCAGTAACCCCAGTACAAATCAAAGCCATGGCCACGCCAAGTTCCAAGTTGTTAGGAACTCCCCCAGCACCATTCGACGGAAAACAACACCAGGCGGAAGCCTTCTGGAGTAGTGTTGAAAACTACTATTACCTCAATGAATCCACGTACAGCGACGAAGGCAAGCGCGTATCAGCTGCCTTGACGCACTTCAAGATCGGGACTCCAGCCGGAGATTGGGCTCAAGACCTACAGAGTAAAGCCCTTACAGCCACGCCCATAGATTTTGGCACCTGGAACGACTTCAGGGATGCCTTCAAGAAACACTTCGTCCCGTCACACACCAAGTTGGAATCGACCAACCTCATGTATTCCCTTCGCATGGGCAGCAAGCCCTTCAATGAGTGGTACCAAGAATGGTCCACATACGCATCCAGATCCGGGGCAAACAAAGAAACCAAGATGTTCGCCTTTAGAAAAGTGATTCCTGCGCCCCTACACCCGAAGATTATCGGTGTATCACCACAGCCAACAACTCTAGACAAATTGGTCAAACTAGCCAGAGAATTCGACCACGTATGGCGTCTCTACAGTAACCCAGCATTTACGGGACAAAGATTCCAAGGGCTAAGAATAGGGCCATGTACGCCGAAGATGACGGCGCCCAAGTCAACGTCACCACAACCGTAAGGCCTCAGGTAGCAGGCAGGTTAACCAAGGAAGAAAAAGACAGACACTTCAAGGAAAAGCTCTGCTTTTATTGCGGAAAGCTGAACCACCGAGCCAAGGACTGCCGGACCAAGGAAAGCTCCCAAAACGTCAAAGGACAAGGGAAATGGATGACCCAGTAATCAGCGGTCAGGAAATTTCAGAGCGCACGCGGCTCTGATCCAAGACGAATCCTACAAGGATCCCCCAAGTGATCACCCTGCCCAGATAGCGGCAATGTACCACAGTCCACCAGCACACATCATAATTCCTCGCCCCCACTCTGCTCCTCTACCGGAGGATTTTTGAAGCGTCCTGCTGAAGCACTGTCAGTCAGGACTTTACAGTTGGCCAACCATAGTTTTATCCAGAGTTATTCGTTGCTAGAGACGTTGGACTCCGAGCCTGTACCAGGTGATACTATACGAAATAGACGATCACCATCGATTACGCTCAGAGTCGCTCTAGTCGGAAAGAAGACAGGCCGAGAAATCAGTGCATGAGCCTTGCTAGACAGCGGCGCAGAAGGAATTATCATCGACCAAGCTTTTGCAACGCGGAATGGGTTGACACTCAAGACCCTAGTAAACCCACTACCAGTCAAAAACGTGGATGGAACCTTGAACAAACAGGGATCAGTGTGATATACAATGATCCAGAAGATCCGGATAAAGACATCCGATGGAAACTACCACGACGAATGTGCAGAACTCTATGTAACCACGCTAGGCAATCATGACATTATCCTAGGAACGGACTGGCTTCGAGCACACAACCCAGAGGTTAACTGGGCCCTGCCACAGCTCGTGTTTACCCGATGCCCTCCGTCCTGCACATTATCAACCAAGTCCTTGTCAATCACAGCAACAAAGCCACAGTCACGAGCAACCACGATCAATGTTATACAAACACTTGAAGAACCCCAAGACACAGACGAACCTGCTTATAGCCAAGAGGCCATGGAGCCGTTCCTGGTCCAGCACCAAGAAACCAAGCATGAAGATATCATGATCCGGAGAACAACCACGAGCACAGAAATTGCGGCCAGAACAGCGCCCAAACCATCCACGAGTCACATCCCATCCCAGTTCTCTCAGTACGCTAAGGTATTTAGCGAGGAGGCATTGCACCGCCTACCACAACACCAGCCATGGGACCATGCCATTGACCTCAAGCCAGGAGCTAGTATGAAGAACTGCTCCATCTACCGACTCACGCCCAAAGAGTCGGACACATTACGAATGTATATCACGGACCACCTAGAAAGGGGATACATTCGCCCTTCAAAGTCACCCATGGCCAGCCCTTTCTTCTTTATCGACAAGAAAGATGGAAAACTACGCCCGGTACAGGACTATTGGGCGCTCAATGAAGTAACAATCAAGAACGCCGCCCCCTTGCCACTAATCCCTGAGCTTATCGATAAGCTACGTGGCGCCCAGTATTTCACCAAGTTTGATATCCGTTGGGGATACAACAACATACGTGTCCGGAAAGGAGACGAGTACAAAGCTGCCTTCAAGACACCCCTAGGACTGTACGAACCTACAGTCATGACCTTTGGTCTCTGCAATGCCCCAGCCACGTTCCAGACGTTCATGAACAATATCCTGGAAGATTTGATAGACGAAGGACACGTTGTCGTCTATCTCGACGATATCCTGATATTCGCAGAAGACCTTGCCACGTTAACCACGCTCACCCACGAAGTATTGGCGCGTTTAGCCAAATACGACCTCTATTTGAAGCCGGAGAAATGCTCCTTTGCCCAGACATCCATAGAATACCTCGGAATCGTTATCTCCGAGGGTCAAGTAGCCATGGACCCGGCCAAGGTGGCAGGTATTATCAACTGGCCACCTCCCAAGACAGTCAAACACGTCCAAGCATTCCTAGGATTTTGCAACTTCTATCGGTGCTTCATCAAGGATTTTTCTACTGTAGCGCGCCCCTTGTTCGACCTTACTAAAAAGGAGGTCCCATTCCTGTGGAACCAAGCAGCGTCTAAAGCTTTTGAGACGCTTATCACACCACAGCACCGGTACTTGCGTTACTGGATCACGGAAAGCCTTTTCAGCTCATCACAGACGCCAGTGATTTTGCCACTGGTGCCATCTTGGAGCAACCCGATGCTCTCAACCGTTGGCACCCCGTCGCGTACCATTCAAAGTCACTTCAGCCTGCCGAACGGAACTATGAAATTCACGACAAAGAGCTCCTTGCCATCATCCGCGCCCTGGAAATCTTTCGCCATTACCTGGAGGGACGCGATGATACCCTTGAAGTTTGGTCCGACCATGGAAATTTGGTCTATTTTGCCACGAAGCAGACGCTCACTCGCCGACAAGCCCGTTGGGCCTTGTTCCTCTTGCGCTTCAAGTTCACGATCATCCACAAGCCCGGCATACAGAATAAATCGGATGCCCTGTCCAGGCGTCCAGACCATAAAGAGGGGATAGCACACAAAAATGAAGAGCGTGTGCTCCTGGATAACAAATTTTTCGCAATCCGTGCAGTTCGACCCATGGCAATCACAGTTCATGGAAATACTTCGCTATGACAGTGAATCAAGAGCACCCAAGAATACGACAATGAAGTCAGCCATGCCCTAGAAATCCTTCTAAAAAGCGGTCCTCGATCCCTCACGAAAGGCTTAGAGGACTGGAACCTAGAAGATGGAATCATCTTGTACAAAGGACAGGTATATGTCCCCAAGAACGAAGAACTGCGAAGAGAAATAGTCAAGCAGTACCACGACCATCTAGCCACAGGACACCCAGGAAGATGGAAAACTTACGAATTAGTTTCACGAGAATTCTGGTGGCCAGGAATGTCCACCTTCGTCAAAAGTTACGTTGACGGATGCGCCACTTGCCAGGCGACCAAGGTCAGACCAAGAAACCAAGTACCCCTGCAACCAAACCAAGTTCCCACTGAAATTTGGGGAATCATCACTATGGATTTTATCACGGATCTCCCCATCTCCCAAGGATACGATTCACTATTCGTTGTAGTGGACCGACTCAGCAAAGCCACGATAATCGCAGCTTGTAACAAAACCATCACCGCAGAAGGAACATCCAAGTTATACCTAGAACAAATCTGGAGACGAACGGGTCTGCCACACCAAGTAATATCTGACAGAGGACCACAGTTTGCGTCCAAAGTAATGCAAGAAGTTTGGAGCAAGCTAGGAGTCAAGTCAACCATGTCCACAGCCTTCCATCCACAGACGGATGGAGAAACAGAACACGTTAACCAAGAACTAGAACAGTACCTCCGCGTCTTTTGCAACTTTCAAGTCGACAACTGGGTAGATTTATTACCCTTCATGGAATTCGCCCACAACGCAAGACAACACAGCGCCACGGGGAAATCACCCTTCGAAGTCTGGTACGGTTATAAACCAGAATTCATCCCACCGGTCAACTTCGCATCCAAGATACCCACAGTAGAAGAACGTCTTCGATCCCTAGAACAAATTCGCGCTGAAGTATCCGCAGCACTGAAGGTAGCTGCCGAAGTCATGAAAAGCACCCATGTATCCACGAGCACCTATGAACCCAAGACAGGCGACCAAGTTTGGCTAGAAGGAACGAACATTCACACCACGCACCCTAAAGCCAAGTTAGCCCCGCGACGACACGGGCCATTCAAAGTCATATCCGCCTGGGGAGTTAATTGTAAACTCCAACTACCCAAGAACTGGCGAATCCACCCAGTGTTTCACATATCCCTTGTTTTGCCATACAAAGAAACCACCGCCCATGGACCTAACTTCACCAGACCACCCCCAGATATAGTCCAGGGAGAAGACGAACACTATGAAGTAGAAACTGTCCTCCAGTCCAGACCCTCAGCCAACAGAAAGGGCATACAGTATCTGGTGAAATGGAAAGGTTACCCCGATTCTGAGAATTCTTGGCTCCCTGCATCACAAATGAAACATGCTAAGACCCTTGTACATCAATTCCACCACAAGCATCCACGAGCACCTAAGCCAAGTAACCTCTAGGTTGTTAAACGGCGTAACAACCCGTAAATAGGGGATACTGTCACGAACCTAGGAACTACGGTTCATAACTTGCGCGGTAAGGCTGGTCCGTGTCGGCCCAGTCTTACATAATCAACTTCCTAAAGGGGAAATCCAAGATCGGAGTTTGAAGTTCAAACTCCGACGATCACGTGACTGGTCACGTCATCGCTTATCAAGACGTCTGACAACTAGAAGTCGTACCACTCCTCGATTAATCCTATTGGACTGCGGAGCAGTCACGCCATCTTGCATCATCTGCTGCAGAGCAGCTGATTGGACTGCAGAGCAGTCACGTCTTATTGCGCAATCGACTGCGGAGCAGTCGTACGATCTCATGCATTATTCTCATTGGCTAGTATTATTAGAAAGCTTCCAGAAGCTTCCATGCGCAGCACCAGTGGGAAGGCTGTAGGCCTCCCCTAAAGTACACACAGACCTTGTACCCAGGTATATAAGCTAGAGCAATACAACGGATAGTCCCTCAGACTATCCACTTGTGACTCCCACTTGGAAAGCACCGCCTAGGCCTTTCTTCGCTATTCACCATAGCTTGGATTCGCACTCTCCTCGCTCTCCTCGTTCTAGCCAAGTTCCTCCACTCGTCCCCCTACATCTTCATCGTCCCTCGAGATCTCCGTCGGCCAAGTGTCCTGCACGAACACTCTGAGTGAGTGTTCATCACAGCCACGACTTCAACTACACCCCCAAACAAGGGCAATGTCCTGAGGTTAGCTGCGACAGTTTTAGCCCTCGGCTATAGTGGTGTCATTACAAAAATCTAGGTTACTGTATCTGGAATACATTTAATTAATTCGGTGGAGACACTGGATGGCATCAAGCTGAGCAGCTGGTTGGTCTCTGCTGTTGGGTAGCTGAGATTTGGTCCCTGGTTTTTTTGTCCATCCATCCTGAGGTCATCCTGGCCAATGTCCTCAGGATGGTTTCACCACATCCCGCCCTAATCAGGCTTGGTAATCATCCCATTAACCTTTTTGTGGGAATCTCTGAATTCCTGCAGACTGCCGTGGGAATATGTAAGCATAATCAACCACAATGCCATGCAACCAACTCTTCTTTACACTCTTCATCCACTTGTACTTTTTCTCTCGACACACTCTCCAGCATTCACTTCTAACTTGAACCTATCCTGTAAGTGAGTACTCTTATACCAGCTTCATTTATATCAACCAACTAATATTATGTCGACAGTATTGTTTTTTTCGACTTAGTTTTGCTTGTAGTTTGTTTTGGACTCCAGGTGTACCACGATGAGCACACTTTCTATGGCCTCTATGATTAGTTGTATTCTATGTACAGTTTCTATGCTGTTTCTGTAGTTTCTGTAGTTTCTGTAGACTTGAATAGATTGTTTTATTATTATTATTGAACACTGTTACGTGGTATTAAGTCACTGAAATTGTATGAGGGGATGTGCATTCCCACACTGAGGACCCGCAGCATCCTTGGGATGAACTCCAGTTCGTCCTCAGGATGGACTCCAATCTGTCCTCAGGATGCTTTGGCTTCTGTTACCAGGAAGACTCCACAACATTGCCAAGGTTCCATTCAGTTTATATGCCAGTATATGTTTCATGTATCACTCTGCCATGTTTATTTGTCACCTGGGTAAAATTTGGAATCATATTTGGGCTTAGTGGCTGTCAATACAGGTAATCCCCTTGGCAATCAACTGTTTATTATCACTAAATAAACTGTGGATAGGTGACAATTTTAAACTCATTTCCGATTTTAGTGTAGCCACCGCTGACTCCGACTCGGCGCTGAGTCACTGTCAGGCCAACCTCAGGACACCTCATTTGTCTGGGGGTGTAGTCACTGCCAACATAGTTGTAGACGTCAGCGTTGATGTCATTGGTGGGGGTTGGACTGCGCTTGACAGGACAGGTGTGATGCGAGAGGAAGTGGAGTTGTCCTTGCTCTCCACAGTTCCTACACTGTTCGTACATCGGGCACTCGATCTCCTGAGCATCATGCCAGAGGCACTTGCCACACCAGCGGGGGCGAGCAGGCAGTTCCTCGTACGTGGGGGACATGGGGGAGAGGTGGCGGATTAGACATATATCCATATGATGTGTGCGACTGCCACACCACTGGCAGGGGTTAATGAGCAAGGGGGCGTGGCCCAACTGGGGGCAGTCTGCAATGAGGTGCCCCTTCTCATTACACTCGTAGCACCTGCAGTGACACTTGTCCTTTTCTCCATGGACACGTGGCATCTCACAAGGTCCCCCTTTGTGTGGTACAAAGGGCATTGCGTAGGCTTCAAACCGGGGGCGCGTGGGCTTGGACGTAAGCTCCACATACTTTTCTGAAATGAGGGGGATGGCTCGCGCATATTGGAGGCACTTCCACACTCCACTGAGTCGCATCTCAAGGTGGAAGCAGTTGCTAATGAGCTTGTCTTCGAGACAGCGCAAGTCTGAGGCCTGGGCTGTGATGGCATCTTTCTCCACCAGACAGTCTCGGCATGTAGGCGAGGTTGACAAAGTTCTACGAGGATTTCGTCAATGACAATGCTGCGGGGGTCGTGGGGATGGAACATGTTGGTCATGTTGTCGGTGATGTGTCTGGGCATCTCCCTGGTGTATCCGGGGTTGAGGTAGACTGAGCACCCACAACAGGGCTGCCCCCTGTCCATGGTACCGATCACCTCCTGGTAGTCCTTGCAATAGTAGATATACTTCGTGACTTCTTTCTTGTGACCGTCTCCAATCAGGAGTGGGAAGTATGTGAGTGTGGTGGAGATGTTTGGGAAGAAGGGTATGCTGGGATTGTTGGGGTCGTGGTTGTCGCCTTCGATGGGGGCGACGCAGTTGTAGTCAATGGGGGTTTTGTCGTCATCAAGAAGAGTGAGACGTGGGTTTGGGGGGAGGAGTTGTGTGTCAGAAGGGGGGGCTGAGATCTCGTCCTGAGTGGGGAAAGACATTTGGGGGTCAAGTTGTAGAATGGCCACCATTACCTCTAACTCCAGAGGTGGAGTTTCGGTTTTGGTGGCTAGTGTGAGGATGGGTATGGGTGGAGAGTCTGAGATGACTGAGTAGGGGATGACAAGTTCGAGTTCCTGAGGGACACCATTGTCCTGAGAGGGAACTGTGAGATTTTCGAGAATGGCAGTGACAGGAGGGCGGACAGGAATGGTAGAGACGATGGGAGTGGAAGTCATGTTTGGAAGGGGTGATGGTAGGAAGTATGCAAGTCAATGGGTCATTTTTTATATCTTTCGTCCAGCCCCATTGGCAGTAGGGTTTGAGCGATAGAAGTTGGCGATAAGACCAGGGGCGTGTTGGACATTGTTTAGTGGTTCCCACGAGCTGTCACTCATGGGAAAACCCTTCCACTGGATGAGGAGTTGAAGTTTGCGCCCTCTACCATGGAATCTGGACCCAAGAATTCATTCCACTTCGAATTCCTCTTCTCCATTGATAAGGTCAGGCAGTGGTCATGTGAAGTTTGCTCCATGTAGTTCCGTTTCCTTATATGGGGTAAGGAGGTTCGCATGGAACACCGGGTGAATCTTCCATGACGTTGGAAGTTCAAGTTCGTAAGACACCGTCAATAGGACCTTCTTAATGTGGAATGGCCCGTGATGCTTAGGAGCTAGTTTGGTGGTGGGGTAGAAGGTTCAGAGATTTGTCCCTTCTAGTCAAACCTGCGTGCCTTCTTGATAAGGGATGAAGTGAGTCTTCCCTTGTTTTGTCATTAGTTCTTGCGCATGCTTAATACAGTCTTGTGCGTGTTGTCGTCTGATGACCATTTCTTCTAGGCATTGGTCTACTGATGGAGTTAATGTGGGTTTTGGTGTCCACATGGTACATGGTTCCCATCCCATAATGAGTGAGAATGGGGAATGTTTTGTGGTCACATTCAGCCACGAGTTATGCGCGAATTGCGCCACTGGTAATGCCTCCGCCCAGTTGTCCTGTTGTACGTTACTCCAGTGATGGAGGTACTGTTCCAGCCATTGGTTTGTGTGTTCGGACTGTCCATCTGTTTGAGGGTGGTATGCAGAGGAGATGTTCTGCTGGATCCCAAGGACCTGACATAGTTGCTTCATGAATGCGGAGGTGAATTGAGGGTCACGATCTGTGATGAGTCTGTGTGGAATCCCGTAGTGTGGGTAGACATGTTGGAGGTAGAGGCATGCGACTCCTTCTGCTGTGATTGACTCATTGCAGGGGATGAAGATGGCTGCTTTTGAGCAGTTGTGGTCTGTAATTGTAAGGATGGAGTCATAACCTTGCGAAGGGGGGAGTTTCGTGATGAAGTCCATCGCCACGACCTCGAATGGTTCTGCCTCTGGGTCGCTGGTGATGGAGAAGAGGTGTGGCTTTTGTCGGTGGGGGTTTATTTTATTGGCTTGGCACATAGTGCAGCCCTTGACATAGTCTTCTACATCTTTGTGCATGTTGGGCCACCACTAATCCCATCGTAGAAGTTTGTATGTGTTTGTGATTCCTGGGTGTCCCATGGTGGGAGTATCATGAAAGAAAGTAATTACCCCCCGCTTAAGATTGTTGTCGCCCACGACAACTAACGCATTGTTTTCCACCACAAACCATTGAGCTTTTTCAGGTTGTGCGGCTCTACCCATCGCACAACTTCTTTCTCATCAAAGCCTTGCGATATCTGGGTCCAGATGTCCATGTTGTGCATGGACATCTCTGTGGTTTGGATGAAGTGTTCGGTGGGGAGGACTATAATGACATTGTTGTCCTTCTCATCAACCGCGTAATCTGCCCGTCATGACAGGGCATCCGTGCAACTGTTCTTTACTCCCAAGATGGGTTTTAATACAAAATCGTACTTGGAGAGTTCTGAGAACTCGCAGGCCATGTGTTACGTTCCTTCCAGGACGTATCAATCCGACTTGGATTAGGGACCGGTTTGCTGAGGGTTGAGGCCAAACAGAGGCAACGGCGATACAGAAGTCGAGAATGATAAGGAAGAAGTCGGCGTACGACTTATAGCGGAAAGCTGATGACGGCGAAGAGGCAAGCACACACACAGGGACTAGGAGCTAAGGCACAGGAAAGGGAAGGTATTCCTCAAGATATCAAAGCTAAGGAGTCTACACGCAGACGCCCTTCTACTTATACACAAGGGATGGAGCTTTGAAGCCCAGCAACCCTAATACACAGCCACGAACCCTAATACGAGTATCCAATGGCATAAGGCTCTCGATCAATCATCGGTCAGCAGTCACATCAGTCACGAGTCACGATCCGCATCACACGCTATCGGCCGGTCCGGGCACAAGCTCATCCGGACCCTTCTGGACAAGTCGAGGCGGGCCACGTGCCAGGGTCACGTGACGGCCGTCTTCCACTCCTCTACTCCGGCGAGGGACTCACATCGTGGTACGTCTGGTCGCCATTCTTCACCCAGTCTAGCAACTCTTCCTTGGTTGTGACGCTGTACGCGTGGCTATCCTCCTCGCGGGGGTACTCCAGGGGCTCAAACGTAACACCATGCGTCTACTGATTTTTTGTGGTTCCTTCCAATACTGGAGGTTGGCGTGGTCGGTGTGAATGATGATCTTGTGAGGGGATCTGACCAGGTACGTGCGCCATGCATGTAACACTTTTACCACCGCCAGGAGTTCTCAGTTGTAGATATGATATATCATAATTGTATTCTGCTTGGTTAAGGGACTCGGAGTGGAATGCAACAGGGTGCATCTTGCCATCTGGGCCGAGTTGGTTTAGCACAGCTCCTAACGCGACATTGGAGGCATCTACTTCCAGTTCAAAGGGTTTTGTGAGGTTGGGGAATAGGAGTGTGGGTTCCCGTCCAATGCAGTGTTTGATATTATTGAATGCTGTTTGTTTGTCCGACCCCCAGTTCCATTGGGTATCTTTTCGGGTGAGGTTATGAAGTGGGTGTGCCGTTGCTGAGAAGCCTCGAATAAACCATTGGTAGAAGTTGCAAAATCCCAGGAACGCCCGTACTTCCCGGAGGTCCTTTGGTACTTGCCATTCTAGGACCCCTCTGACTTTAACGGGGTCCATGCGCATGTTCCCATGTCCGATGATCAGTCTGAGGTATTCAATCTCGTACACCTCGAACGCACATTTTTCTGGTTTAATATATAGGTCGTGTTCTTCACATAGGCAAAGGACTTCATGAAGGATGGATCGGTGGTGGAGAGGGTCGTCGGCAGTGGCGATCAGAATATTGTCCATGTATACGATCACCTCTTCTGTGAGTATGAGTGGTCGAAAGATCCAATCCATCATGGCTTGGAACATTGCTGGTGAGTTGGTAAGGCCAAAGTACATGACCAAGGGCTCAAATGACCCTTGGTTTGTTTTGAACATGGCTTTCCACTCATCTCTGTCTTTTACTCGGACATTGTTGTATCCCCATCGGATGTCTAGCTTCGAGTAAAGTCGTGCAGGTCTTATGCGATCAATGAGTTCTGGGAGGTAGGGGGTAGTGGTTTCTGACGGTGAGTTTGTTTAGTCATTGATAGTCCTGTACTGGTCTTAGTTTTCCATCCTTCTTTTTGATGAAGAAGAAGGGGGAGGTGTAGGGGGATTTCAATGGTCTGATGTACCCCTTCTCGAGCTGCTCATTGAGGAAGGTTGTGAGTGCTTCTCCTTCATTTTGGGTGAGAGGGTAGACCTTGCAGTCTAGTGCAGCTGGCATGTCGGGAAGGAGATCAATGGCATGATCCCAAATGCACGAAGGTGGGAAACAATGTGATGCTTCCTCATTGAATACCTTCTGGTGTTTATGGTATTCCACCAGGACCATCTCCTCGAACGTGTGATCTTTCTTCGTGGCTGCCTCTCTTTGCGCTAACTCAGATGCAGTTGTGGTTTTCCGTAGGGATGCAATATGAGGCTCCTGCTCATCATCCATGAGCTGTTCCCACACCTCCTCATTGAGTTGGTACATCTCCAATGCTCGGATGGAAGCTTCCATTGGCATGGCTTCGTCTGACAAGTGGAGGCTGGAAATGACCACTGGTTGAAACTCCTCGTCCAACATTGCCTCTCCCATCTGATCATCGGCTCGAAAGCCGTGAACCAGGGGTACCCAAGGATCACTTTGTCTTTTCCAAGGTTCATGATTAGAAATTGAAGTGTCCTGGTTTTTTCTCCCATCTGCACAGTGAGGTCAGTATATTGGGAGATTGCGTTCCGTCCACATTCCAGATGTGGATAGGTGTCGTGATATTGCGTGTGGAGATTTGTAATCGTTTGAGCAGATTCAAGCAAATAAAATTGTTGGTTGCTCCTGAATCAACAAGAACTTGTCTTTGGCCATTGCATGTGCAGATTTGAACAGTACTGGGATTCGCATAGAACAATATCTGCTATGGTACATGTTTAGGCCCAGTGAAAACCTGTGCTGAGGTAGACTGAGTTTGTCTGCATCAATCTGAGTGGGTCTGATTACTCAGACCACCCCCGCAGATGTCAGATTTTGTCCATTTTTCAGATGATATCTGAGTCCCACTGCGTTAAATCTGAGTCGTTCTCAGTTTTCATCTGTGTTCAACTGCAGCCTGCTGCACTGCACTGAAATCTTCAGATGCGATTTTTTATTATTCTACAGACGACATCTAAATCTACCCAAGGCCCTACTATGTTCCCTGGTATGTATCCACACACTCAACCCCATCTTGGTCTCTTAAGAATATAGCCCAACTTTCAGTTCCTGTCTCCTCTGCTTTGCAGAGTCATTGCTCTCTCACTTAGTTGGCAACCTGGCCTGCAGGCCTGACCCTCTGAGTCGCAACTCACAGAAAAGTCTTCTGACTATAACCAAAATGCAGACAAGTAGCCACTCGTAGGACAAATAAACGTGTACATGGTTGAACAATCCAGGTGATTGTAACAATATGCATCCAACTCAGACCAAGTTCTCAGGTGAAACTTTTTGGCCTGGGTCTGTCTGTCCCTCAACAAGGTTCCTGTCATTACATTTCTCACACAATTTTACGATCCAGCCAGATTGTGCATGCCATTGGGCTGAGGGTCAGAGAGGGATAGTCGCGGGGCAAAGGGGAAACTTTGCAAGAAAATGAAAGAGACAAGAGGGACGCGCTTGCTCACTCAAGTTAAGAAAGACTTGGCTGGGATTTATCAAAGCTAAGACAAGGAGACTAGAGACTAAACATCCTTGTACTTACACTTGTACAGACTATGGTTTTCGTGACTATTTTCTTAGTAAAGCACAGAGGCCTTCGCAAGTGCCTCGCTGGCAGTCAAATGAGTCAACACTTCTGAGACACTGTCAATCCAACTTTCCTCCGGACACATCACATGTCATGTGATCGTGACACAGCCCCCCTACTAGCCAAAGGCATCTTGCCTTCATCTCAAGTGCTTGGGAATGAGTGATGTCTGCAAATGTCAGTGCGGTTATACGGTATGAAACGGGCTTGAGTAGGTGTCGGGGAATCGGGTAAACGATGGGTGCACGGATTGTTGAAGCACAGGTGGTGAACTGGGACATTGGCAGAATTTGTGCCAGGCTGGGGTTGGGGGCAGTCGTGTGAGGTGTGCTGTTCGGTGCAATACAGACAGAGGACGTCATGGGGAGCCTCTCCATGCAATTGAGGGTACAATAGAGGGGGAATGTGTGGTGTTTTAAAGTTCAGTACAGTCCCAGTTTTCTTCCCTAAATATGGAATACTGGAACTGGAACTGGTTCCATAATTACTAAAATATCTTAGAACTGGAACCAGAACTGCCCTGTACTGGTTATGAGGCACTTTGCAGTACCCCTAGGGATGGACTCTGGAGGAGAGACAGAGGGTCGATGGGTTGACATGTGAGATCAAGCTGCGAGTCAGAAAATTGGGAGACGGGTGTTACATCACTTGGCAGCTGGGTTTAGGATGGATCTCAGTAGTGCACACAGGGGCAGTGAGTTAGGGTTCTCCAAACCCTACACCAACCCACTCAACAACCCCTACCTTAGGGTTAATTTATAGTGCACTGTGCACAGTGACCTAGCTGTTATGTAGGTACATATCCTGTGCATGTACACCTCTATCTACTGTTTATATGTTAAGAAACATGCCTTCACACTTCTCCAACTAAAACCAAATGCAACAGAGTCACATTGAGATGGGCATCCAGGACGCCCTCACACACACACTACCCTCACCAACGGCCCAGTGTGCCGATGATGCCATACAAATCCAAATCAAACAAGGGTCGTATGGCACACTGAGTATGGGCATCCAGGACGCCCTCACACACACTACCCTTGCCACAGCCCGGTGTGCTGATATGATGCATATTACAAATTCAAGGGTCACTGAGTACAGTATGGGTGTCCAGGACACCCTCACACACACTACCCTCGCCACGGCCCGGTGTGCCGATATGATGCATATTACAAATTCAAGGGTCACTGAGTACAGTATGGGCGTCCAGGACACCCTCACATACACTACCCTCGCCACGGCCCGGTTTGCTGATATGACACATATTACAAATCCAAGATGGGCATCCAGGACGCCCTCACACACACTACCCTTGTCATGGCCCGGTGTGCCAACATATACACAGCATAAGTTACTGTGGCATAACTATGTGACTACAAACCTTGTGCATATAACGCCGTCTAGGACGCCCCTGTGTGAGCATGGCATTCAGATCTCATATAGATTAGATCAGATCCCATGCACGCGTGCATCAAATACCATTCCACAATGTTTTGTGTATGCGTGCCTGCATACTCATCCAAATAAAACCAAACTTGACAGTCACACTGAAAGGAGGCATCCAGGACGCCCCCACACACGCCGACCTCACCACGGCCCGGTGTGCCAGTGCTCCATCACATAATATACATAACATCTGCACAGCACTGTGACATAACCGTGTGGCTATACATTCTGTTCATGACAAAGCGGCCTGGACACCCCTATGCGAATGTGATATTCAAATATCTTATAGATAAGATTAGATTTCGTGCACGCGTGCATCAAATACCATTCCACAATGTTTTGTGTACGCGTGCCTGCATACTCATCCAAATAAGACCAAATTTGAGTGTCACACTGAATGGGTCGTCCAGGACGCCCTCACACACACCGCCCTCACCACGGCCCGGTGTGTCGGTGCTGCATCGTTGCATTGTGCTGTGGCACTGTAGAACAAGCTTATCTATTAACCCTATCTTAGGGTTTATATGGCTCATTGGGAAATGCACCCAAGGTGGGGTCATATACAGCAGCTTTTGAATATATGAATGTAGCTTTCATCATGATGATCAGAGGGAAGACCTGCAGATCATCATGATGAAAGCTACATTCATATATTCAAAAGCTGCTGTATATGACCCCACCTTGAAAGACATGCTAAATGTGTCTGTCAGGTCCTCATTAGGCTCGTGACCAGCCTGTATATGATAATCAATATCAATATACATGTTTCAAACACTTTCCACTTTCGGTCGTCGGCGTCCTTTGCATGTTTCACATAATTCCAACTAGCCCCCTCATGTTTCCCAGCATGCCGCACCCTTACGTGGCCTTAGTGACTTGAGCTTAACGTGTTGCCAATCACAATGCCCCCCTCTGCAAAGTTTCGCATTGCGCAGAAGCGTGCATGATTGTTCGCAATCGCCTGCAACCACCCAACCCAGCAGGGCTCACCCACCGTTCCCTTTCCCGACCGCGCTGCACTTGTGCACAGCCTTAGCTATTCAACACAGACGCAACCGCAACCACTACGGGCCCACTAGTGTTGCGGCAGCTCCGGCCCACTTGTGGCTAAAGCTGTAGCCACAGCCGGCGGCAATCCCCGCCGGGCTGGACTGCATGTGACCAAAGCCAGAGTGTTTGCCGACTCTGATTGGGCCGGCTAAGTCCGGCTGACCTTGCTGAGCTGGCTACAGTCGCATCTGTGGTGCCATTTCTTGTTGTCGTCTCCTCTTGTCCGCGTCTCCACCTTGTTATCTCTCGGTACTTCTCAAGCTCGAGCTCCCTTCCTACTTGGCCTCAAGCTCGGCCCCGTCATGTTTCCGCTTAGGTTTTTTTATCCCCTCGCAACACGTCACACGCTTGTCCCAACCCGGGGGGATAACTCACATACCACTAACATACAGGCATACTTCTCAAGCTCGAGCTCCCTTCCCACTCGGCCTCAAGCTCGGCCCCATCCTCAATGGTATTTTTGTCTCCCCTCGCAACACACCGCACCCTTATCTCAACCCGGGGGGTAGCTCACATACCGCTAACATACAGGCGTACGAACTCCTACGTGTGTTGTCCTTCGCGGCCTCGATACCATTGAAGACCATCATGGACGACATCGTGTTCTGCTTGTCGGCCACCACCACGTCCCTGAGGATGGACATCCTACGCTTCAATCCCATGTATGTCCACCTTGTTATCTCGGATTTAAGACGCTGACTGGACCCATATGACTACCGGGACACGATCATGATTGGCATCATCGAGATGACTTCGCTCATCGAGTCCCACTTTTCCATGTACTTCTCAACCTCGAGCTCCCTTCCCACTCGGCCTCAAGCTCGGCCCCATCCTCAATGGGCTGTATCGTCTTAAACACCGCTACGAACTTCCGCTTACAGGTATTTTTGTCTCCCCTTGCAACACGCCGCGCCCTTATCTCAACCTGGGGGGTAACTCACATACCGCTAACATACAGGCGTACGAACTCCTACATGTGTTGTCCTTCACGGCCTCGATACCATCGAAGACCATCATGGACAACATCGTGTTCTGCTTGTCGGCCACCACCACGTCCCCGAGGATGGACATCCTACGCTTCAATCCCACATATGTTCACCTTGCTATCTCGGATTTAAGCCGTGGACCCATATGACTACTGGGACACGATTGTCGGACGGAACATAAATTTTGCAAAGTTTTTTTTTTCGCCGCCTCCTTAGCTTCCTCCTCCCTCTTCTTTGAGCTTGTGTAATCACTCCTGCTCCGCCAGTTCCTTTGTGCTTTCTCTTCTGCTTCGTGCTGAGCGTGCACCTCCTCCAGACGTAAAAGCTCCTTCTTGCGCTCCTCGGCTTCGCGTGCCTCTCTTGCCGCACGCTCTTCGGCTTCTTTGCGCTCCTCTTCTTCCTGAGCAGCATGTTCCTCGGCCTCCTTACACTCTCTTTCCTCCTGGGCAGCCCGCTCTTTGGCCTCCTTCCACTCTTTCTCAGCGCGCTCTGCCTCTTCCTTCAACTTACGTTCCTCCGCCTTGCAAAGCTCCTGCTCCAAACGGGCTGCTTCCTCGCTGACCTTGGCAAAAGTTTCACTTGTCTTGTTTTTCTCCTCACTTTCGCCCTCTCTTGCCCTCTCTTCGGCATCACCCACTAACTTACGCCAGAGTCATGCTCGTTTTCAGTGAACACCAAGCGCTCCCCGCTGACCGCAACTGTCTTCTCGCCTCCGTACGATTGGGCATTGAATATTAGCATGCTCGACCCGATCAACACGAACCAGTGTAGCAGGACTCAAGGGCAAACCCAGTTCATGCCTGGACACCTCATTCACTCTCGATACCACTTTTCGTGTCCTCTGCCTCCTATATTAATAGCTTTACCATTCTACCACTTGTAGTATAACCTGTATAAATAATGTATCGAACCAATGCACCCAGTTCTCTCTCTTCGATCCTTTTGTGTGTGTGCACCCTTCAAAAACTTCCCTCTCCAAAGTGAGCCTTCTCATTACCCTCTTCCGACTTCAAGCTCTCATTTGCGACTGATAGACGCGAAAATGCTCATGCGGAGTTCGAAGTTTACGAAGCTTCCACGTAATTTATCAGCACGGCCCCCATCTCAGTGTGCTACGACGATTCACAGCTAGCACGCCATGGCCAGCGCATTACGAAGCTCCAAGGCCAGCAAGGCCAGGGACGTAATTTATCAGTACAGTGACAGCGCCCCATCTCAGTGCTCTACGAAATTCCAACGCCAGCGCGCTACAAAGTTCCATGGCCAGCATGGCCAGCACGCTACGAAGCTTCAAGGCCAGCAAGGCGGGACGTAATTTATCAGCACGGTGACAGCGCCCCATCTTGGTCAGTGTGCTGGCCGTAATTTCCTGTCGAGGATTGATAATGTTCCTCCCATTTAAAGCCCAAGTCTTCCCCTTTCCTTCGCCATCTCATCTCTGCTCATGGTTCGACGCTCTACCAACAACCCCCCCCCCGACCGAGCCATCGGTAGCTGTGCCTAAGGCCGCAGGTAACCTGAAGCGTCAGACAACAAGGCGACCGGTGAGTCCATAAATCTACACGTCGTGAGACTTGCCTTCTGACAATCAAACAGGCTGCTAATGCCCAGCTCAACTCGATCACTAGTGGCGACGAGTTTAGTTTGCAGGATGTACAAGACGTCGAAGATGAGGACGACATATGCGACAGCGACCTGCCTGCTGGTGATCCTTCAGACCGATCACCGGTGCTAGCTCCCCACAAACCTCCAGTCACCACCACTAAGACCGCCGTTGACATTATCTACTTCTTCACCGAAATCGACTTCCCCAACGCAACTAAGGACAACAAAAAGACGCAGAAAGTCTGCAAGCTATGCATGTGAGTACCAGCTTTTGATAGCAAACCGCCCTCTAACAAACCAACAGCAAGATTTATGGCACCAACAAGAGCAAGGTCCCCAGAAGTGTGGCGAACTACTTTTATTCGAAAAACACTGGGAACTCAAACCTCCGCTGCCATCTCTCAAAGCAACACACGAAGGTGTATGACGACGCGATCTCAAAGTACGGTTGGAGCTACAAGCTATCGACCCAATCGGAGGACCCGTCCAGACACCAGAACAACCGTAAGCTACGCAACCAGGACATTCCGTCGTTCTCTCCAGGGTCATTCCTTGACCACCTTGTTCGCTTCATTGTCGCCGATGATCAGGTAGGTTTCGTTTGTCTCATATTCTTCCACTCTCATTGATGTATTTAGTCGATCCGTGTCATCGAATGTCCCGAATTTCGACAGTTGTGTATGGTCCTCCGCGAGACCCTCGTTGATGCCAACATCCCTGGCCGCGATAAGATGAGGGAAGCGATAATCACTCGTTGGCAGACGTCTTTCGAGAAGCTCAAACACGATCTTTCTGTATTCTGATTATGTTGCGTTAGGCCCGTCCTAACGGTGCTCGACTTGAGCGGTGACAGAGTGGCTTGGTACGTGAGGGACGACTTAGCGAATACGGATACACGTCCTTAGTAGGAACGTGATCGGTGTGAGCACTGGGGCAAAGTCCACCAGGCGTATGCGTCGTCGGGCAATCTGCTCTACAAGAGCCAGACGCACTAGTAGACAAAGAGAGAGGAGAAGGCAGACGAGAAGAGGGGAGACGAGAATGAGACTGATGATTCAAGAAGACCAAGCTGGAGAGCTCGGTCTTCGTACTGAGAGTCTGATATACAATTGACGAGGAGCTTTGAAGCTCCTCCTGAACGTAAGGTACCCAGTGGCGATAGTAGCTCGAACCCTACTACGACTGTCCTAGGTATGAGTCTAGTCCGTACTTTATACATGTGATAACAGCCCTAAGGCTGACTGATGCGACTGTCCCTGACTAATACTAGGGTAGTCAGAACCCCACGAGTCCGCAGTCCGTACCGATGAGTCCGATCGCAACATCACCTCCTCTTTAGGTGCGACGTCCCGACGCTCCGAAGCCTTCCTCCTCGTACCTGATCCTGGTGCGCTGCGGCTGCTGCGCGGTCCTCCTACCCCTACGTGTCTTCTTCTTCGTCAACTCGTGGTCCACCATGGTGCCCGCCTCGTCCTCGATGCGCTCCATGGCGTTGGCCATCTCCAGTCGGCGGCGGCTCGCAGTCGACTTCCCGGCGACCTCCCCTAGGGCGGCGATGAGGATCGTCGATCCGCTGGTTGAGGCGTTCCTCCTCGCGCGCCGCGGCGCGGTAGCGGTGGACCTCCGCCGTGAGGGAGGGGTCGTGGATGGCGTCGAGGCAGCGATCGACGCGCGCCCGGTCTTCGAAGGCCTCGGTGAAGAGGACCATGTCGTTGTTCGGATAGATGGGCTTCCCGCCGTAGGTGAAGCGGGGAGCGGCGTAGAGGGGGCGGGCGTAGACCTTGTCCGACTCGTCGATGATGCCCACGACCAGGGGGTCCGGCCCCATGATCACCTGGACGTAGCGGGCCTCGCGCTCAACCCCGTCGGGGGAGACGATGCGGAACGGTATGTAGTCCGTCCCCTGGTTGGCTTGAAGCCAGTGGGGACGCGTGTGTTGAGAGTGACGAGGGGTTGATGGACGGCGGGGCCCATAACTCCGAGGTCCCGCTTGTACATGGGGGAGCCGTCGGTGTTGAGGGAGTAGGGGGTTTCGCGTGGGTCGTCAGTGTCTGTGGTAGAGCGAATGAGGGGGTGCGTAGCTGGGTAGTCGTCGGCAGCATCCTCGGCCAGACCCCAGTCCGCATCAAGAGGCGTCGATGCCTCAGCTCCTGCTGCCGCCGCTGTGCCCTCCGCAGCTGTTCGTCCCTCCACTTCCTTCACGACCTCCTTCCACGGCCGCACGGGCCCGAACTCCACGTGGTACCTCGACAGGTTCAACGTCACCGTGTCCGTCAAGGTGTGGAACGAGGCTATCTGCGGCCTGGCCCCCGAGTAGGGCGCGCTCTTCTTCCTCGGCGATCGCCTCGTTGGCAAGAGGCTGCGCCTCGGGGGAGTCGGCGATTCCTCCGACAGTGGGGTCGGGGAAGGCTCTGAGGACGGCGATGGCGTCCTCGCGGGTTGCGGGCCCATGGGAGGTAGTGAGGGCTTCGACGACGGTGTCGATGGTGGACTGCGACGGGAGTGAACAGGAAGACATGGTACGAAGGTAGACAGGATTGGAAAGTGTAGCAGGGGTTGCTGAGGGACTTAGCTCGTAGTGAACCCCTCTTATATGCGTTTCCTGCATGGGATTCAGCGCTTTGAAGTCCTTGATGGCCTGGTCGGCGAATACTTCGCTCCGGTCGACCCACTGATTCTCCGAGTCAGGGGTACCCCTTCCATTTCACGAGGTACTGAAGTTTCCGTGTTCTCCCGAACCTTCGCGAGTCTAGAATCTTCTCGACCTCGTATTCCTCTTCTCCGTCTACCAAATCTGGTGGTGGGCGCTGATAGTTTGGCCCATGTGTTGCCGTCTCGTGATATCTGGTGAGAAGATCGGTGTGGAACACCGGGTGGATACTCCACTGTGTGGGAAGTTCTAGGCGATAATTGACTGGGGACATCACCTGTGCGACCTTAAAGGGGCCGTGCCTCTTGGGCGCAAGTTTGGCGGTTGGCTGGTTGGTCCGTAGGTGGCGTCCTTCTAACCACACGAGGTCGCCTTCCTTGTACTTGGGCGTATCCTTGTGCTTGACCCATGACTTTTGTGCCTTGATGAGGAGCGCCTTGGCCTGCGCTCTAGCCTCTTGGAATTGGTCCATTCTCAGCGCCACTTGGGGTATCGGTGATGGCCTATCGATCCAATCAGCGCGCGGGTTGTACCCCATTAGGAGGTAAAAGGGGGACTTCCTTGTGGTCTCGTGGGGCCAGTTGTTGTGCGTGAATTCCGCTATAGGGAGGTACGCTGCCCAGTTATCTTGCCGCTCATTGGTCCAGAAGCGGAGGTACTGTTCGAGCCACTGGTTAGTTCGTTCGGACTGTCCGTCCGTCCGAGGGTGGTAGGCGGTGGAGACGTTCTGTGAAATCCCCAAGATCTTGCACAGCTCCCTTGTGAACCGGGATGCAAAGCGTGGGTCTCTGTCGCTGATTACCTTGGAGGGGAGTCCGAATCGCAAGAAGACGTGCTTAGCGTATAAGGCAGCAGTTCCCTCCGCTGTGATCTCCTCCTGACAGGGGATGAAGACGGCCGCCTTGGTACAGTCGTGATCTGTGATGGTGAGGATTGAATCGAATCCTTGAGACTGGGGGAGTTTGGTGATGAAGTCTAGCGCGATGGTTTCAAAGGGAAGCGCTTCGGGGTTTGGATAGATCGGGGACAGTGGTGCGCGGGTTGGTCGGTTGTTTGCCTTGTGCCTCTGACAGTCGGCGCACCCTTTAACATAGTCCAGTACGTCTTGGACGAGGTTCGGCCACCAGTAGGATCGTCCGACTAACTGCGCGGTTTTGTTAATACCCGGGTGTCCATAGACTGGTGGTGTATGGTGAGCGGAGATGATACTTCTCTTGTCATACAGTCCGCCTGTCACCACTCGTCTTCCTTCTTTATACCAAGTGCCCTCGATCTTCTTCAGCCGATGTGCGTTTACCCATGGGCGAAGATAGTTTTCGTCCTGGTGGTACGTTGCGTCTGGTCGTTCCATCTCTCCAGGTTTGATTGTCAGGGTGTTTGGCATGATCGTCTCGACTTGTGTGGCTCGTACAAAGAGTGCATCGGGGAGGACTGTTACGTCCTTGTTGTCGTCGTCTCCTTGGTCGTAGTCTGGTCGTCGGGAGAGCGCGTCTGCTCTTCCATTGGCCGTGCCTTTGATGTGGTGAATCTCAAAGTTGTATTCGGATAGTTCTAGTACTTCCCTTGCGATGCGCCTGCTTATCCTCTGTGGTGATCTCCAGTATTGCAGATTGAGGTGGTCGGAGAATACTTGGTCTTGTGTGGCGAGCCTGCGAGCAGGGGCCTCCAGTGGTGGAAGGCTTTGACGATGGCCAGTAACTCTAGGTCGTAGATGTCGTAGTTGCGCTCTGCTTCGTTTAATGTCGCCGAGTAGTAGCCTATGGGATGTCGCTTGCCGTCTTCTTTGCGTTGCAGGAGTACAGCGCCTACTGCGAAGCCTGATGCGTCAACCTCCAGCTCGAATGGTTCGTTTTGATCTGGGTGTGCCAGTACTGGTTCGCTTGTGACCAGTGTCTTGAGCTTCTCGAAGGCGTCCGCCTCTGCTTGTCCCCACTGCCACTCTACGTCTTTCCTCGTTAACCTGTTTAGTGGGCGTGCATGTGTGGCAAACCCTTTGATGAAGAGGCGGTAGAAGTTGCAGAAGCCGAGAAAAGATCGGACCTGTTTGACCGTGGTAGGCGTCGGCCAGTTGCGGATGCCTGCGACTTTTACCGGGTCCATGCGAGTCACCCCCTTCTCAAGGATTACCCCCAGGTAATCGATCGCCGGGGCGCCGAAGACGCACTTTTCTGGCTTGAAGAACAGATCATTGTCCAGTGCGATTTGGAGTATGTCACGTACGGCTGCGACATGGCCCTCCATGCCATTACGAGAGGCGATGCCGATGTCGTCCATGTACACCCGGATGGTGGTCCCCAGTGGCTCGTGTTTAAGGATAGCGGGGGCACAGAGGTAGTCCATCATTTCTTGGAAGGTGGGCGGTGAGTTTGTGAGGCCGAAGAACATGACCCGCGGTTCAAAGAACCCGCGGCAGGTCTTGAAGGCGGCCTTGTGCTCATCGCCGGATTTGATGCGGACGTTGTTATACCCCCAGCGGACGTCGAGTTTAGTATAGATGTCCGCGTTCCCCAGGTCCGTGATGAGTTCTTGGATGAGCGGGAGGGGGTATTGGTTACGCACTGTGAATGAGTTGATCCTTCGATAGTCCTGGACGGGTCGGAGCTTTCCATCCTTCTTCTTGACAAAGAAGAAGGGTGAGGCGTAGGGGGACTTCGATGGGCGAATGTAACCCTTTGCTAGTTGTTTGTCTAGGAATACTCGGAGGGCTTCGTCTTCGTCGCGCGACATGGGGTAGATCTTACAGTCGAGGGCGTCGGGCGCGTCCTTTTTGAATTTGATTGCATGGTCCCAGGGTCGTGAAGGCGGAAATCGATGGGATTCTTCCTCGCTGAACACCTTTGCGAAGTCCCTGTATTCCTCTGGTATCTCGGTGGTGCCCGTGAACTGTTGTGCTTCGATGGCTAGATCTGTGGCGGTGGTTCGCGCTTTGACTGTGTCCCATTCATCGTAAAGTTGCTGTACCGCCTCGTGTTTCTCTTCTTCGCTAAACTCCTCAGTGGGGGCGAACGCGATGGTCACCCCCCGATCTTTGGGATGTGTGGTGCGAAGGACTACTGGGTAGGCGTCTTCTTTGATTACTGCATGTTGCCAGCTAATCTGTGGTTCGTAGGCGGCTAGCCAGGGGTAGCCGAGGACGATGTCTTCGTTTCCCGTGTCGGTGAGCAGGAACCTCATCGTTTTGTGGGTTCCTTTGGTTTGGACATCGAGATCTGCGCAGTGTGTAATTAGTCCTGCTTTATTCTCTGAGTTGTCGATGTTCCATATCTTTTTGGGGGTCTCCAGTTCCTGGAGACCGATCCCCATCCGCTTAGCGAATGCGGGTTTGATGAAGCTGTCTGTGGCTCCGGAGTCCACCAGTGCTTTTACTTCGGCCATGTTGTAATTCGTTCGAACGGAAACTGGGATTCTCAATGATCGATAGCATGTGATGATTACAGAATTACAACGGAGCGCCCTCACCCAGGCCGACGGGTTCAGGCGTTTTGAAAACCCTCTTTCCCCCATAAGTCTTGCACTGTGAACGTCGATTTGGATCAAAATCATCCAATCTGGTAATGATTTTCAGATTTCAGCCTAGCGTAGATGACTTAGTGGATGATTTCATTTCATCCTAACTTGTGGTGCTGATAATCATCCAAATAAAATGATTCTATTACCTACTGAAAATCACGCAAAACAAAACAGTGTTAAATTGTCATCCTAAAGCACGTCTATGACCGGATGACTGAAAATCACAGATGAATATCATCCTATATCTGCAGTAACATTAGCACAACATGCACACATCGATATCGATATCTGTCTGAGTTGGCATCCCCCACACCGCCGTCCCAATCCCGCTGTCGCCATTCCTGTCGTCCCCGCCGCCGTCCCCTCTGCCGCCGCTTCGTCACCGGCTGCTTCGTCGTGGTCGTGGTAGTCGTCGTGGTAGCGGTCGTGGTCGCGCCGTCATTGCACGGCCATCGGCGTAGTCTTCGCGCGGCCGACTCGCGCCGTGGTCGTGTCGTGGTCGCGCCATCGTCGCACCGTTGTCACACATCTTCACGCCATCGGTGGTCATCGTGCGAGTCGTCGTCGGGCAGCTTGCACCACGCCGCGTGCGTCATCGCGTGGGGCTCGCCTCGGAGTGGTGGTGGTGGCTTGCGGTCGGAGTCCGCGTGTGGGAGTGGCGTCGGTGGTGGACATCGGTGGGGCCGGTGGCGGTCACGGTCGTGGTAGTAGACGCACACTCGACTTAGAAAAAAAAAAGGTCTGGCGGAGGCTGAATCTGCGGCGTGGGAAAGTGAGCCTGACACGTCGACACCGGGCACCCTTCAACACTTCACGTTTCAACGTTCAACGTTCAACAACTGAATGTACTGAACAACTGAACTGGTGCGTTTGTTCTTTTTTTGTTTTTTTTTTCCTTCTAACTAATCTTCTAATGGTCCTCTTCCAGGTATTGCCTTTGCACACCGGCCACCCCCTCTACTCCAGGGACAACATTGCGGGCATGCAATCCTCCACACCACCACGCCCTGTCCCTTGGCCCCCACACCTCCCGCCGCTGCTGGGCTTCGGCCCCTTAAAGATACGTTTTCTTTTGTTTTTTTTGTTTTTGTGCCACAGACCTAAGTCCTCGTGGCTGCCTCCGCCTCCACTTTCCAGCACACAACCCGTGGCCGCCGCCTCCAACCCATCGCCACGCACAAGTTCGCCGCCACCACCACCCCTTACAGCGCGCAAGAGCCGCCGCAACGCCACCGCCACACCCCCCGCCGCTGCTGGGCTTCGGCCCCTTAAAGATACGTTTTCTTTTGTTTTTTGTTTTTGTGCTACGGACCTAAGTCCCCGTGGCCGCCTCCCCTTTCCAGTACACAGCCCGTGGCCGCCGCTTCCAACCCATCGCCACGCACGAGTTCGCCGCCACCGCCACCCCTCACAGCGCGCAAGAGCCGTCGCAACGCCACCGCCACACGGCGCGCAACCCCCACCGCTACGACACCAACGACAACGGTGACGCGGCGGCGGGAACAGCACAGAGGCAGGAACGATGGTGATGCGGCGGCGGGGAACAGCACGGAGGCAGGAACGACGGTGACGCCGGCGAGGCCGACGATGATGGCGACGGCGTGTAGTCATTTAATGTGTATTAGTTTAGTGAAAATAGAAATTTCTTTTATCGGATCAACCTAAAAAGGAGTGCTGAAAATCATCCAATGAACAAGACTGATTTTCAGTCGAAATAAATACTGATTTTCATGCAATAATTGCTACTGATTTTCATCCTAAAATTGGCCTACAGTGTGTCATTTTTGGATTTTTTGGATTGGATGATTTTGTACAAATATAGAATGATCTTACTCCTAATTTCGTCATCCTACTTGATGCTGATAATCACGCGCGGCCTACTGATATTCATCCTATGAAAGATGTCGTTTAAGCCTTACATAGGATGACTTATAGGATGAATTTCATCCTAATTTGCGGTCACAGTGTTGGAGGACTAGGTCCTTTACTTCGTCCGAGGCTCCAGCCACTCCCTGAAGCCATTCCTGCGCTTGCTGCTGCAGGGTCATGGCTGCGCGTGCCTCGACCCTTGGTTCCTGTGTGTAGTAGTCCGTTTCCGACCTTCGGTTGCTACTGCCTGGTGTAGCATTGTAATTCTGTGGGCAGTAGCGACTGAAATGCCCCTTTTGATTGCAGGTATAACAGATGACTTCCCTTGCGTCTCGGGGGAGCCCCCTTCCTCTACCTCGCGTTCTGGGGCCTCCCCTAGGTGGATAGGGCGGTCTTTGTTGGTTGCCGAGTATGAGTTCGGCTCCGGCGAGTCTTCCCTGAGTGCCTTCGGTCTCCGTTCCTCGTGCCCTTGTTCGGTCCGCCGAGGTGTCCATGGCATTGGGATTTTGCTGGTGGGGTAGGTTTCTTGGCGCCCATCCGCTTTGCGGAGGTCCCCAGGTGCTAGGACGTGGGGTAGCTTTCGGGGTAGATGGTTTTATCGAATTGAGACGTGCCTGTAGATGCAGATACTGCTGCTGTTTCTTCATGGCCGCTTGTTTCCACGCCTCGAACGTAGTTGGTTCGTATTGTTCGTAGACTTTGGTGAACAGCCCCTTTGGCAGTCCTGCCGTGAATAGATCTATTGTTTGAGGGGCGTCGAGGTTGTAGTCGGCTTGTCGAGCGAGGCGTTCAAAGGTGGCTACATAGCTGTCAATATCTCCGTCCTTCATGTGGACCCCTTTGCGTAGTTCTGCCTGCGCTTGCTCCTTTTCCATGGTGTTTGAGAACCTTCGAGTGAAGGCGCGGAGGGTTTCTTCCCAGAGGCGTCGAGTGTGCTCGGGGAATCCGGCTTCCGTCTGGCGCATTAGCCAGTCGGTCATGTACATTACCCACTCGTTGACTAGGTCTCCCTGGATGTAGCCGAGAAAGAGGAGTGATCGGCGGTAGTAGTTACGCATAATGTCGCTTGTGCTGTTGACCCCTTGGTAGAGGTTCCACTGCGCCCTGAACTGCAAGGCCTTGGTGCGGTCGCCGTTGAAGACCATGGGTGTGTTACCTTGGAGCCTATCCGAAGACCGAGGCTGGTTGCTGATGGGACCTACCTCCGGGAATCCACCTCCGCCAGGTGGTCCTCCTCCTCCTCCGTGTCCTCCACCTCCTCCGCCTTGTGGATGGCCTCTTCCCAGGCCTCTCCCGGGTGGCCCTCCTCCTTCGGGTGGGTCTGGTTCATCGGGTCCGATGGCTCTCATTAGAGCTGCGTCATCTGCAGTCATCCGATGCCCCGTGTCTGGGTGGATAGGGAGTAGGTCTTCGGGGACTCCGTCGTGTGGTTGTTGTATGGGGTCTACTTGAAGTGCGTACGTTGGTTCTAGCTGTGTGGTTGTCATCTCGTCCGGTGGGTGAATTACTATGTGCTCAGCTTGTGGTGCTTCGTCGAGCGTAATTCCTGCAGCTTGGTTTGCTAGGTTGGTGAGCTCCTCCTGTTCTTCCGCATTTACTTGTGAGAGGTGGTCTTCCTCGGACTGTTCGTCGCTCTGCTCTGACTCAGAGTCTCCTTCTTCTGTGGTGCTTGTGACGGTTGCGCCGTCGATGGGTCCTACCCTTGCTAGGGGAACTACTTCGCTCTCTAGGATGTCGCACCGATATTCATGTGTTGTTGGTCGGACTACTGTTCGTATCCCTGCGTCGTTTGTGGCAAGTATGCACCAACAAGTGTGCTCGAAGCTGAACTCAACTGGGTAGTAACGACTTGGCCGATTGGGGAAGTCGACGAAATATCCAGTCTCTCCTCTGTGCGTCCTCCACCTGGCAGCTTTCAAATAGCGCGTGGGGACGTTCCGTTCTCCTCTACTGGGGATGATATATGATTGGACTTGGTTCCAGCCCCACCGATCGCCAGTTGTGGGCGCCACTGTGTCGTTCTTGTAGGGTGTAGCTTGGTCTTAATGTTGCGTTAGGCCCGTCCTAACGGTGCTCGACTTGAGCGGTGACAGAGTGGCTTGGTACGTGAGGGACGACTTAGCGAATACGGATACACGTCCTTAGTAGGAACGTGATCGGTGTGAGCACTGGGGAAAAGTCCACCAGGCGTATGCGTCGTCGGGCAATCTGCTCTACAAGAGCCAGACGCACTAGTAGACAAAGAGAGAGGAGAAGGCAGACGAAAAGAGGGGAGACGAGAATGAGACTGATGATTCAAGAAGACCAAGCTGGAGAGCTTGGTCTTCGTATTCTGAGTCTGATATACAATTGACGAGGAGCTTTGAAGCTCCTCCTGAACGTAAGGTACCCAGTGGCGATAGTAGCTCGAACCCTACTACGACTGTCCTAGGTATGAGTCTAGTCCGTACTTTATACATGTGATAACAGCCCTAAGGCTGACTGATGCGACTGTCCCTGACTAATACTAGGGTAGTCAGAACCCCACGAGTCCGCAGTCCGTACCGATGAGTCCGATCACAACAGATTACCTTTGTTTTAACTAATGTTAACTGATTTTGGACAATAGAATGCTTGCGGTCGAATCAGTTTCACCGCAGACGCTTGGTCAAACACGAACTTGGCGTCGTACTTAGCGCTTACCGCACATTGGATCTCGCTTGATGCGTCGAGTGGACGCCTTACTCTCAGAGCTGCGCTTATAGGTTTTCATCGTCTCAAGAAGAAACACATGGGCCGCAACATCGCAAGGACTATTCTTCACCTCATTGATCGGGCTGGCGTTACACTCAACGTGCGTTTCCTTCTTTTTTCGGTTATGCAGTGTCTAATTCCTTGTTAGATCGGCCACATAACACTTGACAACACCGAGAATAACGCAGTAGCCATGCGAGAGCTGGAAGCTCTTCTTGCTGCCCGTGAGACGAACATTGAAATCGATTTTGATCACTTGAACCACCGCATCCGGTGTTATGCTCACATAGTAAACATCTGTTCTTCTCATGTTGTCGCCTCCGTTACTTCTACTTCTAAATCGTACCTCACCGACCTCGGAGTTACTCCTGATACGCACCACCCTGTCTGTGACGAATCAGACGACGAATCGGACGATGGCGACACCAATCTCCATCGTGAGATCGACGAGCTGGATCTCGCCGATGGCTACGACGACAGCCATGACTCCAAGTTGAAATCTTGGGTCGCAGGCATCAAACGCGACCCCATCAGGCGCGCTCGGAGGGTCGTTTGCCTTCTACGTTCTTCAGACCTTCACCGGGAAGACTTTCTCACAGTCATCAGCGATGGGAACGAGCGTGGATGGTTCACCAGGAAGATCGATGGCGAGCGTACTCCAGTTCAAATTCCAGAGCTACAGCTTCTCAGTAGTGTTGGGGAAGTTTGGTCTGAGACCGACCCAAACCAGGTTTGAACTGAACCCAAACCATTTTAATCAGTCTGGGTTTGGGAAATTCCCACAGGAACCGAATGGCTTGGTTTCCGGTTCCCTGATTAGGCAAATGCCCCAAACCATTTCAAACTCAGTTTAAACCGAAACTCCAGTAGGTGTGAACCTTTTTTTTTTTTTTCAAACTCCACTTGAACTTTCCTGGCAACACTCGAATATACTGAGCGTGTCAGCATTTGTTTCCCTGTTGCCTTTCCCCCGTCACATTATGTCTGCTTCCGCTAGTGACTGGCAAGATGCCGATGAAGATGATCCGATTGCTATGGCTGAGTCGTCTGCTCCCACCCCATTTCCGTCCTCTCCTGCCCCATCCCCGTCCATAGCCTCATCAACTGGGGTTCCATCAGCACGTGTTCGAGTACTCCGTGGCCAGACTAAGCTGACGCTCGACACTATGGCCAAACCTTCCAAGAAGGCTCGCGCAGTCACTAAGAAGCGTTCTCACTTAGACATTGGAGATGACGTCCCCTCGAGCTCGAAGAGAACCAAGAAGGCTTCAGAGCCTGATGACGAAGATGATGAAGACTTAAGCTCAGAAGATGATATTGAAGACCTCAATGAGATGTCCAGTCTGGACAAATTGGTACGTTCATTTTATTTTGCAGACTAATATACTAACACTTTACTACAGAAACGAAAAGCGGGTCACCGCATTCGGTCCAAAGATAAGCGTCGCGCAGATCTTGACCTCGTGTTCAGCGAGGGGACATGCACTAAGGGCGGAGTATTGCTGAGTGGTTGGTGGTGTGATGTCTGTGCGTAAGTACTTCACTCTTTTCAACATCTCCACTGGGCCGTGCATATCTTACTATTGTGTATAGGAAGAACAAGAAGAATGTGGCTGACGGCATTGGGTTCTACCGGAGTTCCTGCACGACATCAACTCTCCGCGCGCACATCAGCCAAGAGGGCGGCGCCCACTATCAGCATTACCGTCAGATGTGCGAGCAAGGCAACGTTCCAGCTGTCTTGAAGAGCCCTACTATCAAACGGGGTGACTCTGGTAGTAACGTGCAGAGCGATATTAGCTCATTTTTACACACGCCTCCTCCGATACCGACCTGGAGTCGCGAAGGACTACTATCTCATGTTTGCGAGTGGATCGTTCTTGACGATCAGGTGTGTGATTTATGTTGACCGTCATTACATCGGTGTTTACATTTGCATCAGCCGTTCTCTGTTATCGAGAAGGAGTCCTTCAAGGCACTCCTGAAGTTCCTACACCCCACCATGGTCCCGCGCGATATCCCCAGTCGCACCACTGTGACTGATGAAATCTACACCAAATCCCTTCGCGTCAAGGGCCTTCTTGCTGAGAAGTTCAAGGCCCTCGATAGCGCAGTCTCATTCACATTTGATGCTGGCACCTCACGCGCCTTCGATCCCTACCTCACAGTCACAGCACATTGGATCGACGACACTTACAAACTCAATGAGACAGTCCTCGCGTTCCGTGAAATCGTTGGTGACCACTCTGGTGCCAACACTGGCGATCTCATCATTGAGATTCTCAAAGAGTATCGCTTACTCGATCCCGCCAAACTCGGTTGGGGTACAGCAGATGGTTCGACGGTATGCGACAAGGCCATGCGTGTTGTAGGAATGCAAGTTGATCCCACCGGCCAGCAGTGGAACGCCAAGGAGCGGCGTGGGCGTTGCATGGAGCACGCTATCAATTGCGCATTGCGTGCCTTTATCACCAAACTTGGTCCAATATCGATGGCGGCCACCAAAGCAACACTCTCTGCAGCCGACAATGATGCAGACAACATAGATGAGGAGCTCACTGCAGCCATCGACGAGGCAGATGATCTCATCGAAGCCGAGGATTTTGACCCCGCTGATCTCATTGGCAAGGTGTTGGCCTTCATCAACCAAGTCCGTTCTTCACCACAGGCTCGCGCATACTTTGGCAAACTCTGCAGAGACAATGGCCTCCCAGAACTCCAGCTCGTCAAGTGGGCTCGTACACGCTGGGCTTCTCTCTACGATCTCATAACCCGTCTCCTTGAAGTCCGTTCGGCGTGCACCAAGTTCACACTTCTTGCCGACGAAGACGACAGGGTCCCCAACCTCAAGCCCCCGAAGACGTATACTATGTTCAGGCTTAGCGAGGGCGAGTGGCACATGTTGGAGCTCATTCGCGACGCCCTCATGGAGCCAGCGTTGGCTTGTCAGACGTTTTCACACACATCCCGGCCTACTGTGTACCGTGCCTTCCCCGTCATCGAGTTCATGCAACAGAAGTGGGAAGTGATGGCCGCGAAACCAGCTTATGTGTCCATTGCCGCTGCACTCTACGCTGGCCTCGACAACCTACGCAAATGGTACCGGACTCTCGATGACAGCAACATGTACTTCATCTGCTTAGTTCTCGACCCTCGCATCAAGCTAGCGTATTTTCAGAAGCATTGGGAGCAAGAATACCTCGACATTGGATCACGGAGTCTCGAAAGAACGGTGCGTCTCTTTGTGTACATACCCACCCCACGTACTTATTACTGTAGTTTGACCGATACCACACTACTGTTGCGGGCACCGCCCGTACCACTGATAAGCCTCCCCCACCTCAACCCGCTGAACGCTCCGACATGATGTATGGCTCCGCATGGATGGAGTCAGCGATTGCAAGCCGCCATGCCCAGGATGACGACGAATCAGATCCTTACCACGAACTCAACATGTATCTGCAAGCGCCACTCGAACCGTTTCGTAGCCTGACCGATACCGACGTCATAAACTGGTGGAAGGACCACGCCGTTGTGTATCCCACCCTTGTACAGATGGCTCGAGATTATCTCGCCATCTGTGGGTCCTCGACGGCCTCGGAGCGCCAATTTTCCAGCGCGCGGCATATTGGTACTGATTTCCGAAATCGGCTCACACCGACGATGTTCGAGGCCATACAGCTACTTAAGGGTGGGTATAAGGCCGGCATTATCTCTGCTCACCTTGAGGCTGCCGCACTCGTTAAGGAGCTGGAGTGTTCTTCGGTTGAGGGAGTTGAAACGGGTGGGAACGTGAAGGTGTAGGTTGTGGCTAGGACTTTTATATACGCAAATAACTTCTGTCGTTCTGTCTCTATGTCCGTACCAAATGAATGGAAAGTTACATCCGAGTCTCGAATTTTGTTTATGAGTGATTGTGAGTTGAATTGCCAGACGCGCGAACTAAACAACTTGCTAAGTGTGTAACTGTAATTGGGTGGTCACACAATCCCGGACACACACTTTCTTGTACTTTAGCTCTCTAGATATACTGTTTACTTTACTTCATATCCATTGCTGTATCTGTATGTATAGCTTCTGAATATATTCTCTGAATGTTTGCGCTTTTTTTGTGTGTAAATGGTCTGAGACCGGGTCTAAACCCGGTCTAAACCGAACCGAACCCAACATAGCTCCAAACGGTTTGGAACCGAGTTTAAACCAGACCGAACCGACATAAACGGTCTGGGTTGGTTTCGGTTTCGGTTTCAGAAAATGGGGAGGAAACCGAATGGTTCAGTTTCCGGTTTGGCCTAAATCAGCTCAAACCAAACCAAACCAAACTTCCCCAACACTACTTCTCAGGGACGTGAAGACGAGGTGGGATTCCATATATATGATGTTGGAACGTCTAAGACTTCTTCGACCGGTTCGTTCGTCTCGCCCTCTGCTGGATACTAATTGACGGTTTATATTCAACTACAGGCTATCGAATGGTACTTCAACATGAAGTTACACGAGTCCCCTTATAAGTTGTCGGAATCCGACTGGGACGTCCTGGAGGGTTTGGAAGAGGTCTTGGAGGTGAGTGGCCGCTTGCTCATTCACCGCTTGCGCTAATCGCTATGGTGACAGGTACCTCACTCTTTCCAGCAGTCCATGTCGTCCAAATTGACGCCAGTCTTATCGCGCGCCATCATCAACTTCGAAATGATGATGGCTCAGTGGGAAAAAATCGGGAGCGAACATGCTATTCTCAGGCCCTGGACGCAAGTCGGCTTGCGTCGGGCAACCAAATATTATATTCGAATGGACGATACGGAGGCCTACATCATCGCCATGTGTAAGTTTATTCATGTCATTGCGCTGCTGCCGTTTTTTTTAAATTCTTTAGTCCTCAACCCATCTATTCGCTTCTCGTGGATTGAGACTCAGTGGGAGACCAAATATATCCAGAGTTCGAGGGATATAATCAAGAAGCGTGTAAGTTTCGAACAATATTCTCTATATATCTTAGCTGGCTCTTGTGCAGATGGCCCGTTACCATGGCCACAAATCGTTGACAACTGCGACTGAGGTGCCTAGTGACCCTAGTCCTCCCCCTGTCCAACAACCTGCTCCAGCCGCTCGAAGCAAACCACCTCCAACGCGATTCAAAGTTGAGAGTCCCACGTTCGGAAAGAAGTCGTCTCATAGGTTGTCCGTAGAAGCCGAGTACCGGAAGTACGCGTCGGGCGAGACGTCTTCTGAGGATATCGACATCCTGCGCTTCTGGGAGGTAGGTTCCTCTGACCTAACGAGGCTTGGGGCTCTGACTCACTTTGCGAATAGGCTAACAAGACCGAGTTCCCCACGTTGTACGATATGGCTATGGACTTCCTCCCTATCCAGGCGACGTCCGTACCATGCGAGTGCGTGTTCGCGTTGGCAAAGGAGACGGACACCGCAAAACAAAACCGGGTCAACTCAGTACTCATGGAAGCCCTTCAAATGCTCAAATTCAGTCTCAAGAAGGAACGGCTTGATTTCACGACGGGTGTAACGTTCCTTCCTGGACGTTGGACTCGACTTGAGTCACGTGTGCCTATTTGCTGCTGCAACCGCGTTGCAAGTCGTAGGGGCGTTCGATGATCGTAGATAATGGCAGATAGAGGGAAAGTGGACAGTGGCGGGACAGGCTCCGAAGGCGCACTGAAGATGAGGATGGTGGAGGGACGGGTCTCCGAGGTCACACCAGCGAGCAAGAGAGGTGATCGATGTGGTTATTCGCAGAGTGGATAGCGCAGTACTACTGGCCCGGCTCCAAAGGGGAAGGTATTCACAAAGATATCAAGCTGAGGAGTCTACCCGCAGACGTCCTTCTACTTATACACAAGGGATGGAGCTTTGAAGCCCAGCAACCCTAATACACAGCCACGAACCCTAATACGAGTGTCCAATGGCATAAGGCTCTCAATCGGCATCAGTCAGAAATCCGTACAGTAGTCAGCGGTCATCAGTCATCCGCTATGTAGTATCAGTCATCCGAGTCTCGATTCACACCATATTGCATCAGAGGCTAGACCAGTCCGGGCACAGGCTCATCCGGACTCTTCTGGACGAGTCGAGGCGAGAAAGCCGGTGCTTTTCTCAGCTCGGCTAAGTGAGCGGAGAGTGGAAGGCTCGGCTCGGTCTGGCAATCAAACCGGGCCGGCTCAGTCGGCTCGGCTCTGGCTCAGCCCAGCTATTGCAGCTGCCGAAACACTAGGGCCCACCTACAACACCTCGCACCACACGGAGGCATGCACACTCACTTGCGCCACTTCACGCCCCAAAATCCTGTGCACCTCAGACACATTCCTAGCAATCATTTAGGTATGTTTTAACTCTTTCCAGTCTATTGGGGAACATATGCAAGATCAAGCTCCTTCTCATCCAGTTTTTGTCTGAGGAAGTGGTGCCGGATTTTGATGTGTTTGGATCTGTTGTGAAACTCCAGATTTCATGTGATGGCAATAGCGGACTGGTTGTCTATGGAAAGGGTGATAGGTGAGTCAATTTTCTGCCCCATTTCAAGTAGTAATCAGCGCAGCCAGACGAGTTCCTTCGCTGCGTGCACCACAGCAATGTACTTGGTGTAGCGGTATGACACCTCGCTACGCTAGACTCAAGTTGAAGAGTAAGTGAACTGTAAGGGAGCACACTCAAGCCTAGCACGGAGATAAATCACGCGCCGAACGTACAGTCACAGTGGAGGGACAGAGACGTGGAGTCTTTATACAAGAACTCAAGCTGTCAAGAATATCACACTGTGGTACGCTGAGTGGAGAACCAAGAGGACAAGTTAGATTGAGAAGAGTAAGGAAGTACAGGGTAATACGCACCTGAGTGGAGAACCAAGAGGACAAGTTGGTTCCACTCAGGACGCTACAGGAGGGTTTATATACACTACTGATGCTGACTTTGAATTGAGTCTAAACACTATTACTAAGTGTACAGTAAGACTCCGTGACTCAGAGGCTGACGCGTCGTGTCTAATAATAGCGCTATCTATTGTGCTGACTGATGCACTTGTCATAGCTGCTGACGCGTCTCCTTATCTGCTGAGTAAAACCTAATACAGCGAGTAAGCGTAAACTACTAAGCATATTCTAGAACATTCTAGAGTCTTCCATCCTTATCTACCAATCATGAGAGTCCATATATAAAAGGGAATGTGACTGGATTAGGTTGTCCTGTTAAGGATACAACTGTCCCAGGGTCACGTGCTTGAGGGTGCACACGGTGGCATCATGTGACTTACAAAGTCTCATACTTTGGCCCTTTATATCTTCACTCTATAAATCCGTAAAAATACAGAAAAATAGGGAAAATAATACGCGTCCATGACACTTGGCTTCAGTGCTCAAGAGCGCGACTGCACTTTGCTTCTTTGAACTCCAGCTGATAGTGCCCCCAGCCAGCATGAAGACAAAACCAGAAGTGGACTTGCAATCATTCACATCACTGGCCCAGCTACGAAGCCGTTCAAGACGGTGCCGTGGGGGGTGCCACACTGGAATACAAGTTTCCAGTCGCTCGTGGCTCAAAGGTACCGGAGCGTGCAGTCGAGTGCCCGCTGGTGCTCGTTCCTGGGGCAGGCAGCGTGTCAGCCAAGCGCTGCTATGGTGTAGGTGAGGTCGGGGCGCATACCGAGCATCAGATACATCAGTGTGCCAATGGCGTGTTGGTACAATCAGATGTCAATCTCAGGGGAGGTAAGTTTGGTTTGTCGTACCACAGGGGGAGCATCGGACCACGTCATGTGTAATGCTGTCACGGCGTTGAGTCCGACTTGGACTATCAAGAGGGCGATCACGACTTAGCGTATACGTAGAGTCTCAGTCACGTGACTAGATACACGACCCTCCAAGGCATGTGATCTTTGAAGGCTTCTGGGGCAAGGTCCACCAGGCCTAAATTGTTGCGTTAGGCCTGTCCTAACGGTGCTCGACTTGAGTGGTGACAGAGTGGCTTGATATGCGAGGGACGACTTAGCGAATACGGATACACGTCCTGAGCAGGAACGTGATCAGTGTGAGCACTGGGGCAAAGTCCACCAGGCGTATACGTCGTCGGGCGATCTGCTCTACAAGAGCCAGACGCACTAATAAACAGAGAGAGAGAAGGAGGCAGACAAGAAGGGATGAGACGAGAATTGGACTAGTGATTCAAGAAGACCAAGCTAAGGAGCTCGGTCTTGTACTGCCAGTCTTATATACAGTTGACGAGGAGCTTTGAAGCTCCTCCAGAATGTAAGGTACCCTATAGCAATAGTAGCTCGAACCCTACTACGACTATCCTAGGTATGAGTCAAGTCCGTGCTGTATACATGTGATAACTGATCCGAGGCTGACTGAGACGACTGTCCCTGACTAATACTAGGGTAGTCAGAACCCCACGAGTCCGCAGTCCGTACCGATGAGTCCGATCGCAACATCACCCCCTCCTTAGGTACGACGTCCCGACGCTCCGAAGCCCTCCTCCTCGTACCTGATCCTGGTGCGCTGCGGCTGCTGGGCGGTCCTCCTTCCCCTGCGCGTCTTCCTCTTCGTCAACTCGTGATCCACCATGGTACCCGCCTCGTCCTCGATGCGCTCCATCGCATTGGCCATCTCCAGGCGGCGGCGACTGGCCGTCGTCTTCCCAGCGATCTCCCCCAGGGCGGCGATAAGGTCGTCGACCCGCTGGTTGAGGCGTTCCTCCTCGCGCGCCACGGCGCGGTAGCGGTGGACCTCCGCTGTGAGGGAGGGGTCGTGGATGGCGTCGAGGCAGCGGTCGACGCGCGCCCGATCTTCGAAGGCCTCGGTGAAGAGGACCATGTCGTTGTTCAGGTAGATGGGCTTCCCGCCATAGGTGAAGCGGGGGGCGGCGTAAAGAGGGCGCGCGTAGACCTTGTCCGACTCGTCGATGATGCCCACGACCAGGGGGTCCGGCCCCATGATCACCTGGACGTAGCGGGCCTCGCGCTCAACCCCGTCGGGGGAGACGATGTGAAACGGTATGTAATCCGTCCCCTGGTTGGCCTTGAAGCCGGTGGGGACGCGTGTATTGATGGTGACGAGAGGCTGGTGGGCTACGGGGCCCATGACTCCGAGGTCCCACTTGTACATGGGGGAGCCGTCGGTGTTAGGGCATAACATGGGTAACCCATGGGTGACAAGACCTCTACCCGCACCCACACCCGCCAAAAACCCGTACCCGGGCTCATGGGTATGGGTTCCGGCGGACGCGGGTATGGGTTCCAGTGGGTTGCGCGGGTAGCGGAACCCGCGCGGGTTGGCACGGCGGGTTGGCACGTGACCTGTGCCATTCAAGCGGCTCTCAACATCTTGCACAAAGCCATTATAATTGCAAGCGTAGCACTCATTTCTACTACTTAAATACATGATCGTAGTTACTATCTACCATCTAGTAGCCTAGCCCCAGACCCCTCAACATTAGGCAGCTCCGCGTGGGGTTTGGGGGGGTTGAAGGTGTCGCAAGGTGTCGCAAGGTATCTCGCACGCCTCCGCGGGACGCGAGATATCGTAGGCGGGTCGGTGGTAATCGTGAACACATTGGTGTTGAATTATTAAAGCCGCGTGCAGGTGCAGCGGAGTCAGGAGCAGAAATGGGGTCGATTGGTCGTGGGTGTTCGGAAACAGTCGTGCACGCTTGTGCGCAACATGAAACTTGGCATGTGCGGCCGCCTGGGTCGGGAACGCGTTGTGTTCGAGTCATTAAGGCCGCACGCGAATGCGGAACGCTGGGGAATGCAAGGAATGAGAAACTGAGCTCAAAAGTCCGAAAATGATGGGAGAAGTCTACTACTTTGAATGTCTTTGAGGATAGGCCCAGGATGAAGAGAAGAGGGGAGATGGATGAGGAGATGGGGCAAGATTGGACTTGAATTTGCAGCGTGGTGTTGATGTTCAAGAGATAGGTGTGATGAAGTTGCAGCATGTGTGGCGTTGGCACTGATGTCCAAGATAGGCAAGAGTGCAGGCACGTGCTCAATTTGTTCTGCGTACTGTACGGTTACCTCCAAGTCTTCGTTGCCATTACCCTCTCCAGGGCCCTTGGGTACTGAGGCTGGATCATCATCCATGGCTCAAAACTGTCACCCCCACCACTCAGCAGCCCCAAGAAGTGCATTCACATTTTTGGTGAGTTATTGATCCTTGTCCTCGGATTTCGGACTTTTGAGCTCAGTGATGCTCACCCCTTCCATTCCCCAGTACGCTGCACTCACACGCGGCCTTAGAAACTCAATCCCTACTCATTTCCGACCCCAGTGCCCACCTCTGCGAAGTTTTGCACCGTGCTGAAGCGTGCGCGAACCACTTCCGACCACCTGCGACTAACCGACCCATTTCTGTTCCCGACTGCGCTGCACTTGTGCGCGGCCTTAGATATTCGACACCGACACGTTTACGAGCATCACATACCTATGTACGGCAGCTTGCACCCTGCGGAGGCATGCGCAACACCTTGCGGCGCTTCACACCCCCCAAACCCTGCACCTGTCTTGGATGGAGTTGGGGCTCAGGTTACTGTAGTTGTAATCAAACTATAGATTCCCCATAGCATAGTAGTAAAATGTACAAGTAGTAATAACTCTAATTCTAGTAGTTTTTGGACAAAACCCGCCAAACCCGCTGTGTGGGTACGGGTTTGGTACGGGTACCTCATGGCTGACCCAGACCCGTACCCGGCATACCGGGTACCCGCATACCCGCGCGGGTTTTCAAACCCATGTTATGCACTAGTCGGTGTTGAGGGAGTAGGGAGTTTCGCGTGGGTCGTCAGTGTCTGTAGTGGAGCGAATGAGGGGGTGCGTAGCTGGGTAGTCGCTGGCAGCATCCTCGGCCAGACCCCAGTCCTCATCAGGAGGCGCCGATGCCTCAGCTCTTGCTGCCGTCGCTGCGCCCTCCGCAACTGCTCGTCCCTCCACTCCTTCACGATCTCCTTCCATGGCCGCACGGGCCCGAATTCCACGTGGTACCTCGACAGGTTCAGCGTCACCGTGTCCGTCAAGGTGTTGAACGAGGCTATCTGGCGCCTCGATGCTGAGTATGGCACGCTCCTCCTCTGCCGAGACGTTGTAGTCAGCGGTGAGAGGTTGCGCACCGGGGGAGTCGGCGACGCCTCCGATGGTCGGGTCAGGGAAGGTTCTGAGGACGGTGATGGCGTCCTCGCGGGTCACGGGCCCATGGGAGGTGACGAGGCCCTCGACGACGGTGTCGATGACGGACTGCGACGGGAGTGAACAGGAGGACATTGCTCGGATGTCACGATCACAGATCGTGCCATCGGTCATTTCATATTTCTTATCTGATTTGCTTCTGCTTCTGGATTGTTCTCCCTGACTCTCACTTCTGTTCTCTCTAGAATTCTTGCCAGCGCATACTCGTTCTATATTTAGTCTTATACTTACGCGTCTCCGGAAAATCATAGGAAAACCTCAGATAAAAGAATAGTTGTAACAGTATTTAAAGAGCTCATAGTTTACCATGTATTCCTCGTTCTAGTCTTGTTGCTTCCCTGTTAAATCCAAGTACTATTGCCACTCCCCTCTTATCCTCTCCCCTGCAGTGTGCAGGTCACCGCTCTTGTGCTTAGTCAGCGACCCGGCCCGTTAGCCCATCCCAGACCCTTGTTACGACAAAGTGGTAGCAGCGGATCCTGCGAGTCCACCGCTTGATCGTAAAATAAGACTAGAACCATCCCCTACCGACTCTT